>MJUU01062112.1:7550-21881 GCA_002080025.1 Modiolus philippinarum
ATGGACTGAAAAGAATATACATATTTCAGACTATTCTGCCACAGAAGATTATTGTGCGCCCTCTATCTGGCACCAGATTTTCTTGAAAACTAAGTATAGCAGGTTACACATGTAACCAAAGCAGCTGCTACAGGAAAGAAAAAAAACATGATGCAAAATACTTGACCTCTAACAATCAAAGAAAATAAGAAAGAATAGAAATACGTCCATAATGAGCAAAACCTTCACTTCTTAGCATGAAATTATATGTAATTAAAACAGAAGACAAAAAATAGTATGATACTAGAAATAGCACAACTGACAAATAATCATCTGCATGTCTCTGTAAAATCCAAATAAAAACAGAAAATGATCAATAGTATAAAACTACAAAGACAAAAAGAGATATCTGAGAAAAGATCAAAGTAACAAAAAGCTGAGAATAAAAGATATGAATAAACAATGATGTGACATTAGAAAAAAAGTAATTAAAAAAATGAAATGATAAAAGACAAAAACTTGTATAAAAAACAAATACATGTGACAAGATAAAAGAAAACAAAAATACATAAAGAATGAACTGATTTTTCATAATAAATTAAACAAAAATTGATAAAAAGAAACCTTCTAAAATATAATGAAGAACCTGCAAAAAGTCAAGAAATAAATGAAGAAATATAATAAATTGGCGAAAGAAGAAAAGTAAATAATAGAATGTTTTATGCTTCACAAATTTCTTAAAACAGTTCAAAAACAGTTCACCGGTCATTAAGAGCAACATATACCGTTCAGTGTAAGGAAAGTTCACTTTTGCTTGAATGTAAAGTGAAATATTCCAAAATGTATTCACTACGAATGAAATCAGAACGAGTCTGAGTCTCATTTTCAACCGTTATTCACAGTGATTACAGTTCGGAACAGCTCATTTCAAATACAAAAAGTGAATTCTTCCAGCATTTAACACTGCTATAGAAAAGGGGGGTTCCGATGTCGTTAAGGAAAAACAGGCGACTAAAGCCCATTTGTGGAATTATTTTTGTCAAAGTTTGCCTTTCAAATTCGAAACGAAATTTAAAATATCTTTCCGCAACGGAGATGGTTGCAACCTCCGGACCCCTCCCCAATCTGTATCTTTTCTATATGCGACATCAAGTGTAGTGCCCCGGAAGAGCAAGTAAAAACTGTTTTGTATGCTGCACCATATATTCCGAAAGACACTGGACCGTCTTAGAACTGAAAAATAAATGAAAATGTGAAATTTATTTTATGCAAATGCAAGTGTCGAAAATGAAAACACTGGAGACGGAATTATTGATATGTTTTATTTGCACCTGTTCTCGAATATACTGCGTAAATGATTTAGTTCATATGTTTCATTTCTGTGTCAATTTCTTGAATTTCTCAACCTTTTTGTGCGTCTGAAGAGCAAGAATAGGCTTGAGATGTATATTAAGTACGGAAATTCCTTGGAAAATTGTATTTAGGCCAGGTAAAAAGAGTAGGACTTTGTCTGTCTGTTGAATTCTGTAGACTCTTGTTGAGACTGACGCACCAATTATATGTAAACTGTCAATGAGGAATAATTCAACGGAAAGTTTTAAAGAAAAGTTAGACAAATGAACAAGAACAAAATAAAAAAGAATGAATAAATAAATAAATAAATGAAAAACTATAAACACAGTGCACAGAGCATACGGACATTTTCATACGATTGCAAAAAGTTCAGTTCATTCACAGAGGATTATTTGCAGATGTTCATTTCCGAGCAGTCACTTTCATTGTAAAAGTATTCACCGATCGGCCCATAAATTCTCGTCTCTCGAACAGATATAAACTATATAAAAAACTAGCAATACATCTCAATAAGAATTAGTTATCACTTTTTGGAAATAGAAAGAGGCAGATATAAAAAAAATAAAAGAGAAAAATAAAATTTGTAAATCCTGTGATTCAAATCAAATAGAAGGTGGAACTCATTTTTTTTTGAATGTCCAAAATATAACCTTATTAGACAGGAATTTAAAATAAAAAATGTAAATACTTTTGAAAACAATTTTAATAACAATACAAATATTGTTGAGATATTATCTTCATCGGATCACTTGCAATATGTTGCTCCATTTATAAAAAAAAGTCACTAATACTGAGAAAAGTGGACAAATGATTGCATGGTTCACCAACAACAATATAAAAAAGAATGTCAAAAATACGTATATAGTCGTATAATTTTGTATACTTTATTTGATCTTGTACTTCGTCTATATGTTTGTATATATGCTTTCAATCCTTAGGGATACAAATATGCATTTCTTAATAAATAAATTAATTAAATTGTACAGGCACCACAAGCATAAAATGGAGTCAGCACAACTAGAATATATACACTCATTTCAATAATGAGTTCTGCTCCGTTTCTGACAAATGTGCTTTTAGTGGGGTATCTGCTCTAACGTCTATGCTCAGAAAAATCTAACATGCTGTGCTCAGTTTGTGGCACGCGTGTTTTTTGGTGGGATGTCCGCTTTGAAAGATAATGCATGCTTTGCTCTGTTTTGTGGAACATGTGCTTTTTGGTGGGATATCTGCTCTGATGTCTGTGCATGTTGTGCTCCATTTCAGGTGTGACATATGTGCTTCTGGTTGGATATTTGCTCTGACGGCTATGCTTCGGAATTAAGATTAAACATGCTATGCTCCGTTCGTGGTACATTTGCTTTTGTAGTATATGTGATTGTACGGCTGTGCTTTGGAAAAGTAAAGGTACTTTCCTCTGTTTTTGTAACATATGTGCTTTGGTTGATCTGACGGCTGTGTTTCGGAAGAGTAAGCAAGTTTTGATCCGTTTGTGGCACATGTGCTTTTAGTGGAATATCTGCTCTGATGACTGTCCTTCGAAAATGTAAGCTTGTTGTGCTCTATTTGTAGCACTTGTGCTTGAAGTGGGATATATGCTCTGACGGTTGTGCTTCGGTAAAGTAATCATGCTATGCTCCTTTTTGGGAACACGTGTTTGTTGAGGGATATCTGCTCTGACGACTGTGCTTCGGAAGAGTAAGAATGCTATTCTGCGTTTTCGGAACATGCAATTTCGGTGGGATATTTTCTTTGACGGCTGTGCTATGGAAAAATAAGCATGTTGTGCTTCATTTATGACACATGTGCCTTAATAGGGATATCTGCTCTGACGATTGTTCTTCGGAAATGTATGCATGTTGTGCTCTGTTTTGTAGTACTTCTGCCATAGTGGGATATATGCTCTGACGGCTGTGCTTCGGAAAAGTAAAAGTGCTATGCTCCGTTTTCGGAACAGGTGTTTGTGAATGGATATCTGCTCTGACGGCTATGCTTCGGAAGAGTAAACATACAGAGCTCCGTTTTGTGGCACATGTGCTTTTACTAGGATATCTACTCTAACGCTTCCGCTAGAATACCCCTGTAGTAATCATGATATACTCTGTCTGTGACACATGTACTTTTGTAGGATATATCTTTTGACGGCTCAGCTTTGAAACAAGTGCTTTAGGTGGGATATTTGCTGTGACCGCTGTGCTTCGAAAGAATAAGCATGTTTTTGTGCTTCGTTTGTGAGACATGTGCTTTTAGTGACATATCTGCTCTGACAACTGTTCTTCGGAAATGTAGGCATGTTATGCTATGTTTTGTAGTACTTGTGCTTTTAGTGGTATATATGCTCTGATGACTGTACTTCGGAAAAGAGAACGTGCTATTCTCCGTTTTCGGAACACGTGCTTGTGGTGGAATATCTGCTCTGACGGCTGTGCTTCAGAAGAGTAAGCATAGTGTACTCGGTTCGTGGCTCGTGTGCTTTTAGTGGGATATATATTCTGATATTTGGCTAGAAGAGTAATAATGATGTACTCTGTTTGAGGCACATGTGCTTTTCAAGGATATATATTCTGACGACTGTGCTTCGAAAGCGTAAAACGCGTTTTGCCACATTTTCGGGTTACGTGCTTTTGGTTGGATATCTGCTTAACGGCTGTGCTCCGGAGGAAGCATGTTGCGCTTCATTTGTGAAACATGTGCTTTTAGTGGGATATCTGCTCTGACGACTGTTCTTCGGAAGTGTAAGCATGTCGTGCTCTGTTTTGTAGCACATGTGCTTGAAGTAGAATATCTGTTCAGACGGCTCTACTTCGGAGGAGTAAACATGCTGTGCTCCGTTTTCAGCTCATATGTCTTTTTTCTTGGGATATCCTTAATGACGGTTCTGCTTCGGAAGTGTAAGCATGTTGTGCTCAATTTGTGGCAAATGTGCTTTTGTAGGAATATCTACTCTGACGGATGTTCTTAGGAAGTGTGAGAAAGTTGTGATCCTCTTGTGGCATATGTGATTGAAGTGATATATGTACTCCGACTCAGAGAATTTAACATGCTATGCTCCGTTTTCGGAAGGCGTGCTTTTGTTATAACTGATCTGACGGCTGTGCTCCGGAAAAGAAAGCATGTGGTACTCCGTTTGTGGCAAGCATGTTGTGCTCCGGTTTTGGCACATATGCTTTATCTTGGATATCCTCGCTTACCGCTCTGCTTCGGAAGTGAAAGCATGTTGTGCTCCGTTTTTGGTACATATTCTTACAGTTGGATATCTGCTCTGACGACTCTTTGGAAGATTTAACGGGCTATGCTCCGTTTTCGGAACACGTGCTTGTGATGGGATACCTGACCTGGCGACTGTACTTAAGAAGAGTAAGCATGTTATGCTTTTTCCTCGCACACGTGCTTTCAGTGGAATAATCAATGCTTCAATCTGGTGTGTTTGAGGCACGCGTCCTTTTACTTGGAGTTTACTCCGACGACTTTGCTTTAGATTGTTAAACGTGTTAATTTGTAGGATATCTGACCAAAGAATCTGCTTCGG
This sequence comes from Modiolus philippinarum, assembly GCA_002080025.1. NCBI lineage: Eukaryota > Metazoa > Mollusca > Bivalvia > Mytilida > Modiolidae > Modiolus > Modiolus philippinarum. The sequence continues at coordinate 12,412 of MJUU01062112.1, forward strand.
AAGAGTAAGCATGTTCTTCTCTGTTTATGGCACGTGTGCTTTTTGGGAATGTCTGCTCTGAAGGCTCTGCTTTTGAAGGGGAGGCATTACATGGTCCGTAAGGTGTCCTCGTTTTATTGATGCAATATGGCTTTATTTAGAGATGGACTGAAAAGAATATACACATTTCAGATTATTCTGCCACAGAAGATTATTGTGCGCCCTCTATCTGGCACCGGATTTTCTTGAAAACTAAGTATACAACAAATACCGATGTTGCATAAAAAACTGTTAATTTCGTTATGCTGTACACGTGTTTCAAGGAGTTACCTCTCATCAGCAGCATTAATATAGCAGGTTACACGTGTAACCAAAACAGCTGCTACAGGAAAGAAAAAAAAACATGATACAAAATACTTGATCTGCAACAATGAAAGAAATAAGAAAGAATAGAAATACGTCCATAATGAGCAACACCTTCACTTCTTAAAATTGAATTATCTGTAATAAAAACAGAAGATAAAAAATAGTATGATACTAGAAATAGCACAACTGACAAAAAATCATCTGCATGTCTCTGTAAAATCCAAATAAAAACAGAAAATTATCAATAGTATAAAACTACAAAGACAACAAGATATCTGAGAAAAGATCAAAGTAACAAAAAGCTGAGAATAAAAGATATGAATAAACAATGATGTGACATTAGAAAAAAGTAAATAAAAAAATTAAATGATAAAAGACAAAAACTTGTATAAAAATAAATACATGTGACAAGATGAAAGAAAACAAAAATACATAAAGAATGAACTGATTTTTAAATAATAAAATTAATCAAAAAATAAATTAAAAAAAAAACATTCTAAAATATAATGAAAAAACCTGCAAAAAATCAAGAAATAAATGAAGAAATACAATAAATTGGCGAAAGAAGAAAAGTAAATAATAGAATGTTTTATGCTTCACAAATTTCTTAAAACAGTTCAAAAACAGTTCACCGATCATCAAGAGCAACATATACCGTTCAGTGTAAGGAGAGTTCACTTTTGCTTGAATGTAAAGTGAAATATTCCAAAATGTATTCACTACAAATGAAATCAGAACGAGTCTGAGTCTCCTTTTCTACCGTTATTCACAGTGATTACAGTTCGGAACAGTTCATTTCAAATACAAAAAGTGAACTCTTTCAGCATTTAACACTGCTATAGAAAAAGGGGGGGTTCCGATGTCGTTAAGGAAAAACAGGCGACTAAAGCCCATTTGTGGAATTATTTTTGTCAAAGTTTGCCTTTCAAATTCGAAACGAAATTTAAAATATCTTTCCGCAACGGAGATGGTTGCAACCTCCGTGTATGTACCATCTGTATCTTTTCTATATGCGACATCAAGTGTAGTACTCCGGAAGAGCAAGTAAAAACTGTTTTGTATGCTGCACCATATATTCCGAAAGACGCTGGACCGTCTTAGAACTGAAAAATAAATGAAAATGTAAAATTTATTTTATGCAAATGCAAGTGTCGAAAATGAAAACACTGGAGACGGAATTATTGATATTTTTTATTTACACATGTTCTCGAATGTAGTGTGTAAATGATTTAGTTCATATGTTTCATTTCTGTGTCAATTTCTTGACTTTCTCAACCTTTTTGTTCGTCTGAAGAGCAAGAATAGGCATGAGATGTATATTAAGTACGGAAAAAGTCGCTTTGATAATTCCTTGGAAAATTGTATTTAGGCCAGGTAAAAAAAAGTAGGAATTTGTCTGTCTGTTGAATTCTCTAGACTCTTGTTGAGATGACTAAATACCGAAGTTACTGTAAATTTAAATTCTGCATATGCGCATTTCGACAACTTATGTCTCTTCAGTGCAGATAAAATCTAAACGTTTGGAAGACCATAAACTCAAAGATGTTAAAAACTGATAGAGAACAAATAACCAATATGATCTTAATGTAAAGCACTAATTATATGCTGTCAAAGAGGAATAATTCAACGGAAAGTTTTAAAGAAAAGTTAGAGAAATGAACAACAAAATAAAAAAAATGAATAAATAGATAAATGAATGAAAAAACATAAACACAGTGCACAGAAAGATATCACTAAAGCATATGGACATTTTTATTCGATTGCAAAAAGTTCAGTTCATTCACAGAGGATTATTTGCAGATGTGCATTTCCGAGCAGTCAGTTTCATTGTAAAAGTTTTCACCGATCGGGCCATAAATTCTCGGCTCTCGAAAAGATATAAACTATATAAACTAGAGGCTCCCAGGAGCCTGTATCGCTCACCTGGTTTTCAGTTGCCACAATTAAGGTAACAATGTAAGTTATACAGTTGATCTTCAGTTTCTCAAACTTTCGTAGGTCGAACACCTCCAATATCTTGAACTGTTTTTAGAGTCTAATCATGTTTTATTATATTTCTTTGTTGGGATTTTTTGATAAAAAAACGGTCTTGCTAAGGACCACTTTTGACACCAGTTTTGAAGTTGAGACGTCATTTTGTAAATGGCAGTCAACAAACAATTTTCAACATCAGCTTTGAAGTCGCAACATCAATATCTATTTGGAAATCAAATTTCATTTAAATGGGACAATGTTGAATTTTCCCGCCTTTTTTGGCGGCCATTTTGAAAATGGCGGTCAAGGAACAATTTTCAACACCGGTTTTGAACTCGCAACATCAAGATCTATTTGGAAACCAAATTTCATTGAAATCGGACAATGTTGAATTTTCCCGCCTTTTTTGGCGGCCATTTTGAAAATGGCGGTCAAGGAACAAATTTCAACATCAGTTTTGAACTCGCAACATCAAGATCTACTTGGAAACAAAATTTCATTGAAATCGGACAATGTTGAATTTTCCCATAGCCAGAAATCAGCATCGGTTTGCTCATTTGCATATTGTAATAGGTGGATCAAGTTCGGGTATCGACAATCCCATTGAACTGATAGGCAAAATAACGANAATCGTATGACTGCTGATGTTTCTTTCAAGAGGTATTTGTTGATCTAATAAAAAACAACTCGCATTTCAAACCTTCCTGGCCTCGATATCCGTGATACTTTCGATTTGAAACAAAATGTATTGGAAATATTGAAAATGGTTAAAAATTGTGTTTCACGCGGATGAACTGACATTGTTTCACTTGTCATTTTATAAGCATTGTAGAGTTGAGAAATCGCCAGTTAACCAGACCAGGCGGTTATCAAGAACGTCATTTGAATATATTGTACGGACTTTGGATGAAAATTTTTATAGACTCCCATGCGTGATGACAAGTCAAAACAATTCAGTTCAAAACGTAATGTATATGCACTGTTTTTAAATTGTACCCATCTCTCTATCTGTATTTTCTTTGAGTATTTTCTTTTTCTATTAGATACCTATCATTTAGCTGACAAAAGAGTATACCATTCTTTTTTAACTAAACAGGGAAAACCGAATAACAGTACTCTGTACTTTGATTTAAATTTCCATGTGGTGTTTGAAGCTGACCATTTTCCCGCATATATGAAATAAATCAATATAAGATCATATAACCAAAATAACATACACATCCGTTGATGAAATAAGATTTAAATCCAGTTATCATTTGATATGGTTGAAACCATATCTTTTCTTGTTATGATTAAATATTGGCAAATTAATTTCCCCTTTCAATCAAGGATTAGCGCTGTACAGATATACGGAGTCAGTTGACATATTTTAGACTGTTCCAGGTGAGAACACCGCCATAGGTTGGTTCCCGCCGCAATATTCAGTATGCCTTCGTCATATACAAATATAACGGTCGGTATCAGGCGATGGCTGACCTTGAACTTGTATGTACTGGTTTCCGACGTTTTTTAACCTGACGGTCTAGGAACCAGTTTGTTGACACGTCATGTACGTCGGTCGTCGAAAGAATCTAGTATAAATATTACCTTTTCACAATATTGATAGTAAAAGAAATCAATTTTATACTTTCAAAAGGCTACACGAATTTTATCTAACGTACATAAAATGACAAAAATACGTGAGGACATTCTGTAGATTAATGACATGAATGAAAATTAAGCGTTGTCACTTTGACTTTGTCCTGCATGGACGGTAAAAGAATGAATGGTTTACAAAAGTTAATGGATGTTGTAAACCCCCCTCCTATTCAAATTTTCCACAGAAATTCGGCAGCAAATGTGAAAAAAATATCAACATAGTCTAGACCCCCGAAGCAACAAGCCAAAGCACAAGGTAACCAGGCAGGGTGCCGTAACTGAGCATGTGAGGCAGAGACACTCATCTTTTTTTCAATGTACATTATTAAAAATAAGGGATCTTTTATCGACAGAGATATTTCATAATATTTTTTTTTCATCATCTGTGCAGTGAAAGGTAGTTATTTTTTTTACCACAAACAACAAAAATGGAATTGAGGTATTACTATAAGAATAAATATAAAAATATATATGTTGTGTGAGGGCCACAAATTTAATTGTGAAACAAAATAAAAATGAAAATCACAGCTATACCATTTTTATTTTATTACTATAAGAGGCTTGTTGAAGGCTGGCGTTAGAATTATCATTTTGTTTTTCAGATTATATTTTTCCTTGATAAGAGACAGAAGGGATTACAGCATTTTTCCAGACCCCACCTAAAATTAATATTTTTGTAATGAATGAATGTGTGAAATATTTTTGTGTAATCACCTTGATAGACAATATGCAATATATTTATTTGCAAATCAATGTGCCCTCTCTGGAAGAATAATCAGAAACAATCGCAGTATATACAATTGATAAAGATAAAACAATTAATTTAGTATATAAAAGGGATGAAAGTCAGTGACCCCATACACATGCAGTTTGCTGGGACGGCTCACAAATTTTGATTTTGTAACATTAAATTGTGTCCGCTGTGAAATACTGCCACCTTTACAATTGTTACCTATGATAAAGTCAGAGGACGGACATGACGGAATAAAACGCATGATGATCATGAAATATTGTCCTATTGGAAAATATGAAATATATAACAGGAAGGACATTTTTTCACAGGACACTATTTTGGATTACAATTTATCACTTGCAATTTGTCCATGTTGTCTTTTATCTCTTTTTTATTTTATACAGCTAAGAGGTTAGAGCAATTCAAATAAAATATTAATACCAAATGAGTATTCAGAACTCATTAGCCAAACAAATTTGAACTCTGTATTAACATTTTCAAAACTGAAACTAAAGTTATTGACCAAAAACAAAGGTTGTTTTTGGATAATTTAAAACAAGTGACACTTCTAATATGGTAGTACTGCAGTATTTATCACTTTTTTTATTGAGCCTCCTTTCAAATATTTTAACATTTTAATTTGACAACTTTGCTCTCAAGTAAGAAAAAACAAGAAATGGATGTCGACATGACATCAAACCTGGTTTTCCTTCCTTCTTAGAGAAAGTAGAATAACTGAATATGTGCAAAGCTGATACCCCTCTTACTCATGAAAAGTGTCTCAAGAAACCACAATATATGGTCAAAAACACCTATCAATTCTTGTGTTCAAAGGGGCATAACTCCTGGAATAAATTGCAGCGCCAAGAGCGCATGATACGCCCGTCAACTGTTTAACTCAAACTTCATGGCATTGTTTGACCACAACAAAATTTTGATTAAAAAAATCAAACAGAATGTGTGCCTTACGAAGATGCAACCATAACCATAACAAATATCAAATTAATATGTAAAATTAATGCATAGAAAATGTGTTAAAAAATAAGTTTTAAAAAAAAATATAAAGTTCAAGGACCATAACTGTCCACAAAATCATTCCACAGGAACCAAATTTAAACTTAATCAGTAATTTATAAACATACAATGATATACCATTAATCAAATCAACATGTTCACGCATTGTAAAGAAACAGTTGAGAAACTGATGTTTTTCACAAATTTACTTAAGTCCAAGGGCTGGTTCTCCACACAAAATCAACCAATCATGACCACACTATAACTAATTCTGTATATCAACTTGATACACTCATATACCAAATATCAAATCAATATGTCAAGCAGTTACAGAAAGAAACTCTGGAAACCTATATTTTCCAAAATTTTACCAAGTCCAAGACCCATAACTCTGTATTAAATCCACTGATGATGACCAAATTGAAACTTGATCTGTATTTCACCTACATACATTCATGTACCAAGTATCAAATCAATATGCCAAGTGGTTACAGAAAAAAACTCCAGAAACCTATATTTTTCAAAATTTCACTAAGTCCAAGGGCCATAACTCTGTACAAAATCAACAGACTGAAACAAAATTCAAACTTGATCTGTATCTCACCTAGATATACTCATATACCAAATATTAAATCAATATGTCAAGCGGTTAAAGAAAAAAGTCCGGAAACCAAAAAGTTAACAGACGGAAGGAGGGTATATACCATAATATGTCCGTCTTTGGACGGGCGTATAAAAATTACACCATGAAAAATCCCCAACAATAAGATTAAGATTGTTTATTCCAATTAATGGTCCCACAAGGGGCATATAAATTTCATACAATGATTATCTTTCATTTCAGGTACACATACATACAAAATTAGACAAGGGACACAAGAACATATATATGTATAATAATATTACCATTATAACAGACTGATAACTATACATTAATATTTTCAATGGTCAGGCCAGAGCCAAGCAGGGATAATACCAATAGAAATATGTACATCTGATAAAATAATACAATATGTACATCTACATATGATGTCCTGGCTACATACAAAGTTTCACGAAATTCTGTTGAACAGTTACACGAGTTGGGCTTACAAACATATGGTCAAAACACCTATTGATTTCTAAGTTCAAAGGGGCTAACTCCTGAAAAAAATTGCATGGTGAAAAATCCCTGACAAGATATACATCTACACATAATGTCCTGGCTACATACAAAGTTTCATGAAATTCTGCTGAACAGTTACAGAGGAGTTGCGCTTACAAGATCTGGCAGCCTCCCAACCGCCGTACATCACCATTTCAATAACTGGATTTCCCAACGGGAGAACCCAGTAAAAAATCTTTATGGCACCAGGGTGCACAAACCAAGTAGCAATTTCATGTGAGAACCAGTTTAATTTAAATTGAATGTGGACTGTATAGAGTTACTGTATAGGGTCCTAATATTCCTGAAAATTTCAATTTATTTTCTTCCATACCTAATACCCAAAATTTTTTTTACTTTTTTCGGTATTGACTAGGAAATATTTCAGACATTTTTAATATATTTCAATCAGTGTGACTTTGCCCCTTGATCTGATTTCCATCACAATCAATAAATAGGTTATATTTTAGTACCCGATAAAAATATATTTATATATCCAAGTCTTATTTGATTTAGAAGCAAACTTTTTTGGGATGGCATCTGTAAACCATCCAAAGCTTATGTCATCTCTCTACATGCTCTAGTATCTCAATTATGTAATTTTTTTGTTTTTGTCATTTCAGACTTTAAGTAAGCTCTAACTGATCTTACTACATGTTTACTAGATAGCTGTTCTAAAATGTTACTATTTGTTAAGCTCCTTCTTGTGTTGTATATCAGATAACATGTACATGCAGTTATTACATACTTAGCAAAGATATGTTCCGTTTTGCTCATGTAATATAGCTGGAAATTAACAGTCCATATCATATACCCAGTCTGATATGACCATATACGACCGCCTTGTTTTGAAATATCCATATTAGCCCGGTGATATGGCTATTTCAGCCTCGGTGTGATGAAAAGTCCTAATTGGAAGTACATGTATATAATAAACAGATTAAGACATGGCCTTTTCCATATCAAACTACCTAGTGAACTCTTTAGAACTATCAAATATCTACCTACTGGCCTACATGACATGTACTATTATTGTTCTACCTCTTACAGTCTCTGAGAAATGTACTTAAACGCAGAGCTTAACTAGACGTATGGACGTACAAACGGACGGAAGGATGTACAAGGGTAACACTATATGCCCCTTCCATATTTGTGGGCGGGGCATAAAAAGAAGGGAAATAGGGAAATAGACAATCTCCCATCTCCAAGTTAAAACGACCCAAAACAAAGCATCTGGGTGTCACCGTATGGTCTTCAACACAGTGAGGAACATCACACAGTATAGCAAGCTCTAAAAGGTCCCAAAAAGTAAAAAAAAAAATGAATAAATCAATGGAATCAAACCACATCCAGAAACCAGAATATCAAGAAACTAAAATTTTAAAAGGAGACAGGGACAAGCCAATGACCAACATATTCCTGACTTGGGACAGACACAAAATTGTGGTGTGTTAGACCTTCTTACAAGATTATTAATGCTCAGTTGACATGTTTGAGGTTATTACATATATAATCCCCAGTCAGACTTGAACTGACAACTCCTTGCATAGTAAGGTGTAATACATTTTACTATAGGGATGTATAGCTTTTCACCTCAAATATGAACAACATTTTGATGTTACTGATTACCTCCCATGAATTAAATAAATAAAACAATTACAAATTCAATGTAAGATAGAATGTAGACAGGAATAAAAGCCCTGTCCTTGATAAACTGGAGTTTTCTATGTATCGTGTGCGTTTTTGTCACATGTACATTCACTCCATATCCTTTCATTTTTCCTATATGTACAATAAACAGTAATTTAACTTTTAATTAAGTTGTAGTGAGAACAAGATGTGTTTGTGAAACACTATGCCCCCGGTAGCAACCATGTCTACAATACAAAATTAATGCTAAACTTGCAATTACTTGAAGACATTTGTACTAAGTTCCATTAGATCTATTTACATATAGAATATCAAGCCTCTTGCAACACTATTAACGAGCTAAAAGCAAAATTTATATTTTGACCTTTTGACCTATGTGACCATGACCAATGAAATTTGCATAATGGTGTTCAGCTTTATATGATCAATATACATACCAAATATGAAGGTCCTATCATATCTAGTTGAAAAAATATAGGCAATGTTAAAGTTTTTGTTAAAGTTTTCAAATTTTGTATTCTATGACCTTGACCTGACCAAAATTTTTGGTGAATTTGTATTAAGCTTTATTAGAGCTATTCACAAATAGAATATCAAGCCTCTGGCATTTGTAATTAACGAGCTATAGCAAACTCTAGATTTTGACCTTTTGACCCCTGTGACCTTGACCTTTGACCTGACCTTAGTGAAATTAGCATAATGGTGTTCAGCTTCACATGATCAATACACATACCAAATATGAAGGTCCTATCACATCTGGTTTAAAAGTTATGAGCCAGGTTAAAGTTGAGGACAGACAGACAAACATACAGACGGACAAACAGACAGGGCAAAAACAATATTCCCCCGATCTAAAGATCCGGGGGCATAAAAATTTGTGAGTTATCTCCCTGTATCAAGTTAGTTATCATTAGAGGATACAGAAGAGGTTCCTGGGAGTAGGAATCACCTTTTTCTACAAATTTTAAAAAA
>MJUU01062115.1:3165-15491 GCA_002080025.1 Modiolus philippinarum
GGAAAATGCAATGTAATACAAGTTAGAAATAAGGGATATATAAACCCTGGATTTTTTAAATTTGATCCTCTAGATAAAAGTGTATCTAAACCTAAAAGTATTAGCGAAAAAGATATCTCGAAACCAGAGATAGCACGCAAAAGAGTAGCTAGTGACCTGAAGTCACTAGTTCATTCAGAACCAAAGGATGACGTTGAATTTAAAGTAAAACTTCCAGCTGACTCTAAGGTTCCCAAATTATTTGATGGAAACACGAGTATACTTAAGGAAATCAAGTCACCAAAAACAGTTTCTTCTACATCAACCACAACAACAGCAACATCAGAACGCTTACTAGCTTCAACCAGTTCTACTACTACTTCATTTCCTTCTCTGCCTGTTTTACCACTCTTCAGATCTAGATCAACAGCTGATGCAACTTCACAAACTACCACTGTAGACATCAATAACATATACATTCCTCCTATACCTACAAACTCAATTCTTGAGTTGGAAGAATACATACGTACATAGTGTAACATGATGGATTCTATAGGAAGAATCAGGGAATCAGCCAAAGAAAAACTTATTTCATTACGCTATAACCAGCCGCGAATGGAACGCGAAAGGAAATTAGAAGCAGAGAACCGAGCACTTAAGAAACAAATTGCTGAAATTAAATGGGGGGAAGAATTATTTCTCAAGGAGATTGAACAATAAATGTTTGCTAATTTTTACTTCTTTTGAAGGACAGTTTATTGTGTCAGTATATTGATATATTTTTTTTACTTCTTATGAAGGACAGTTAATACTTATTGAGTCCGTATGTTTGATATTTTCACTTCTCATGAAGGACAGTAATCATTTATGACTTTGAAGTTTAACTTTAAAGGACTTTAAAAGTTATATAAGATAATCTTTTTGCTCATTATTGTATAACGTAATTCTTCATATTTTATATGTTTCTCTTTTGGACTAATTGGTTCAAAACAAAATTTCAAATATACCCAATTAGGTCTTAAGAGAGGGGGAGTGTAGTGGAATTACTAATTTACACTTTGTTATCATTGTAATATTTTATTGTCATTTGTTAGGAATGTTAGTAATTCCGCTTTTAGTAGGGATTTTGGACGTCACTTTTCTTGGTTGTCGTGTTCTTGGAACATTTCAGTCAGTTCGCCGGGTCACTTCCGGTATCCCGTTCCCGGCCGGGATAGCCCATACTATATATATATAGCGCTATCCCGTCCTGATCGGGAGACCCGGATAAAGCTTGGCTAGCAGACGACGTCACAGGATAGTTTTGGTAAGGAACCTGAAATACAAATCACTCCCCGTACTGTAATATTATTGTAAATTGGACGTTGTAAATATTATTACAGTGGATATAATAAACCTGTTAACCCGAAATGATGGTTTATTTACAAAAGCTACAAGTATAATTCTAAAACAACAAAGTAACTTGGAACCCGGAGGCGGTGGAGTAAATGCCCATGAGACTAAAAACACAACAAGACTACAAATCTTGTTACAGATTCAAACAAAATTCTCTAAAGTTTAGATATTGCAAGTTTCAAAATAAAATCCGTTTTCGGGCCAGCACTGAAGTACTGGCTACTGGGTTGATGAATACCCTTGGGGCAACCAGCAGAGGCATCAGCCAAGCAGTAATAAATATCAAAATACCGAAGTTACTGTAATTTTTGTTTCTGCATATGCGCATTTCGACAACTTATGTCCCTTCAGTGCAGATAAAGTCAAAACATTTGGAAGTCCATAAACCGAAATACGTGTAAAAACTGATAGCAAGCAAATAACCAATAACATCTAAAAATAACTGCCAAAATCAGCTAAGGACAGAGCGATGCAAGAGGGAGATTCTCCTTAGTTTCAAACAAAATTTTCTAAAATTTAGATATGGCAAGTTTCCAAATAAAATCGGTTGTCTGGCCAGCACCGAAGTAATGGCTACTAGGTTAATTAATGGTATATTCTAAAATATTTTCATAGATTTTCAGAAACTCTTTTCAAGTTGTTGTAATGATAGTTTATTATAGCTTATATGAAAAAATAATTTATGTTTTTCAATCATTTTTGGATATTAAGATACTATTTTTAACAGCAAAGTAAGTGAGAGCCGAAGCGTCAGTCCAAAAAAGAAAAATCCAAAGATATATAGAAACGTCGGAAACACGGATATACAAAAACCTCACAGATAAGAAAAGAGGAAACACAGCTTCCAGTGAACAAAAAGGAAACTGAGTATAAAGGCCCTGTCCATGGTTAAATGGCAATGACCGTATACCTGCCATGAACGGATTTCCCATTTCCATTGTTGTCTCTGTCTATGAGGTCGCAATACACAATCTGACGTTTCAAACAGATGCAAGTTCCGATACAATTTGCACGTGTATTTGATTATTAAGATTGATTGATTGATTGATTGATGTTTTACGCCAACTTCAGCACTATTTCAGCTATTTGATTATTAAGAGCCATCGAAGAATTAGAAAGTATGATATAGAGATATATTGTTCATTCTCGTACACAAAAACATATAATAAAATTTTACCAAGAAATCATGAAAATAGGATTCGCTGCTGCAAGTAAGCCGCGTTTTTTTTTTGGTTTTTTTTTTGTATTGTTTTGTTTTTGTTTTTGTTTTTTTTTTTTTTTTTTTTTTNTTTTTTTTGTGGGTTTGTTATTTGAGAATCCTCGAGGAGCATAGACAACTGTTGCTTTTATTACAGGGGATGTTTCTTGAGTGGGTACACCTAACGACAATAAAGTATATCATGTGCAACGGCTTATGAAGTAAATTGGTGATAATGTAGAAAGTATACAACAATTATCTACTTCAAGTGTTTGTAGATGTAATGTCTAACATAACAGGCAACTATACATTTACAGTCAAATGACAAAATACATTAGTTACTGTTTATTTATTTTCTGCATATGCGAACTTCGAAAACTTATGTCTCATTAGTGCAGATAAAACCAAAACATTTGGAAGTCCATTAACCGAGGAACGTTTAAAAGCTGATAAGCTGATAGAGTAAAAATGACCAAGAGGATCTTAATATAAAGCAACCAATCAGAAAATTGTTGTATTGAAATCAAAAGACACATTGTTTTTGGGACGGGTGTCTACAGTGCTATGCAATAATTCCCGGCAAAATCCACGATGGCGGCAATCAAGCGTACGATTGTTACAATAAATTACACTGTAGCCGTTCTTCCTATAGAAAAATGAAACCTATTTAAAGACATTGTATTTCTAAACTTTCAATTTAAAAGATTAAACAAGAAATGTACCGGGCGTCTGCTATGTAAGTGAAAAATGTTTATATTTCCATACTGGCTGGAAAACGTAAACCTTTGTCAAATGACATGAAACATGTGATTGCGGAAATGCGTAACAGTGGCCGTAAATTCCAGGAAATAGCACATGTTTTGGATATTTCTAGAAGAGCAGTTTCCAATGTGGATGTTAGGTTTAAATGCAGGGAATAGTGGAAAGCAAACGGTGTCCAAAAGAACAGTTCAGCGTTCTCTGCATGGAAAAAGAAATAACAGGCGAGTTTTGAAGACGAAAGTCAGGATCATAGAGGTGAACCGGAAAAATCGACCCGAGTAGGTCTGTTGGACGAGAATCAGGTTGTGGTTGGAAATAGTCACCGTGTCTATATTTGGCGGAAAAAAGACGAGGCCGAGTCCAGAGATTACTAAAGTATGTTTGTCCACGGGCCCAGAGGAAAATTTTGGTCATGATCTTGGGATGCATATCATACTATTGTGTGGGACAATTACAACAGTTAATGGAACTATCAATAAACACAAATACATTGAAATCCCCGCGGATGACTTGTTGTCAGTGATTTGGAGACATTTTCCCCGGCAGGACTGTTTGTTTAAGGACGAAAACGCTCCCATACAACATAAAAAACTACAAGGAAGAAAATAATATAAACTGCCTCGATTGGCCTGCTCATTTATCAGATTGAAAATACAATTTCAGCAGAGCGTTTACATTCTAAATAACGCCGACGAATTGTCAGTGGCCATCAGGATAATTTGGGAAAACCTCAGAGTAGACTACATTCAAGGACTTTATCATTCTACTCAAAAAAGTTTGCGAAAGGTATTGAAAGTGAAGGGAGAAAAGACGAAGTATTGAGTTAATGTCAGCCCTTTTACTTAAACGTTTTTGTCTTTATCATTGCAAAAATTTCTGCTCGATTGCCACCATCTGTGATTGGATTTTACCGGTAAATTATGGCACAGCACTGTATAACTGTCTCTTTATCCGTAAGATTGAAAGTCAAATAAACAATACACTGGATAAGTCAAGAAGAAACACCGTCAATGGCGTTGCAGTGTTAGGGACAGATCCAATTGCAGGATCAATCCTTCTTGTCATAACACATTGTATTGTCTTTGTGTTGAAATGTGCAGCATAACAGCACTTGACATCTTTACACATCAACATACAGTGAACTCTACTTTTTGCAATGACAGTCTTGATGATGAACTCTCCATAACGTTTGTTCGGAAAGCCATTGTGCTGTGACAAACGAGGAGCTGAAATACATTAACACATGTATAGAGAAATACTTTCATTCCAGAATTAAACTTATTTCATGCTCTTTGGAAAAATTCGTGAAAACAAACGTTTTAGAAATTCATAACTAGGAAATTATCATTTCTTTTAACTGTCTGCAACCTTTCAATAGCAATTGAGTCAATAGCTGTTGAGTTGTTACCGGACACTATCACAATGGAAGGGGAGGTTTGGCGCGCCATAAAACCGGTTTAACCCACCATATTTTTTTTGAAAAGCTTAAGTCTGGACCACTGCTGTCGACAATTTTTTAGGTAGTTTTTACCTGATATGTCTATTTGTCTGAAGCCCTTCAACTCTTGACAACTCTGTTAATTTTGTTATTAACCCCATACACTTGCTTTGTTTTCCTTGAAACTAAGGAAAGTTAAATATTTTAGTGAAAAAAAATGAAAAACTCCATTGGGCTTTTATCGTATGCTGTGTGTGTGTGTGTCGTGTGGAAGGGTTATGTTACATGTAAAGTGAGGGGTATGTTATATATTGTATATAGTACCTTCGGGTTTGCTACGGACTTTATTACGCTATTATTAAGCGATTCTGTAAGAGTTATTGTGTTGTCTAATTGTAAAGTCCTTTTCAAAAAATTGAATACTTTTCATAGTAATTGCGTTACTGATTTGGTGCCATTTTAGTATAAATTTTCCAACAATTTATTGTACGTAAGCACGAGTAGACGAGTGGATTCATCATAGTAGTTTGACAACCTAGTTGTCATAGTAGCAAAGGTTTGATCCCAGTAATGAGGAAGTTTTCTACATGAAGTTCAAAAGCCACACTTATCTCATATTTATCACATAACTTATCACATAGCATAATGCCAAAGTTTAAATTACACCTCATACGAATGAATATGCATACATGTATGAAATAATCATGAAGTAATTACTTCGACATGAATAATTGCGGGTTAATAAATTATAGTAAATATAATTGAGCGAATCAAAAGATAGAGCGATGGAATAATCTAAGTCATTGACAAGAAATAAAGTGTCTTGAATAACAAAAAAAAGATCTTTGAATTGGTATAACATGAAAAGATAAAGAGCATTCCTATAAATTAAAAATAAGTTGAAATGTCTGTTTTGACACGGCCTATTCAATATTAAGGTAGCACAACGGTCTTTTGAAGGAAAATTTCAGTCCCTGTCTTTGAATGTGCGTAATTTTGTTACCAGTAAAGGTACAATAACAAATGAGGTATCAAATGAAAGGAAAATGATAAAATTGTCTGTTAATGCTAATTTCAATAGTATTTTTTATCAGCATCAATTCCAACATTCCCATATTTGGCAAAATATTAAGTTTTAGGGCTATATTTTTAAAATGAAAATAACTCTTACAAATTTACAATTAGCTGAATTCTGTTTCTTTATCTGAAAAAAAAACCTTTCAATTGCTGCAAAACTGTGTCTCAGATTTTTAGCCCAAGAGCTACGAAGTAGCTTTGGGCTTAAGCTATCATACAAGACGAAATCCACCAGGTTAAATAACGCCTCATTGAAGACACTTTTTAAATTCACAAAATTGTTGCATTGGCATGATTAAATCAANGGCTATATTTTTAAAATGAAAATAACTCTTACAAATTTACAATTAGCTGAATTCTGTTTCTTTATCTGAAAAAAAAACCTTTCAATTGCTGCAAAACTGTGTCTCAGATTTTTTAAACAAGGCCTACTTAAAATTTGAATTAATTTCAAAATTTGAAAAATAAAAATTTCACGGAGTTAAAATTTAAATTTCATTTATTTTCATACCAGATCCAATATCAAAAATTTGAGACACGGTATTGTTGCATTTTGATGGTTCTATCAGATCAGGTAAACAAAATTCAGCTCCCTGTAAAGTCGTAAACATAATTTTGAGTTTAATTTAAATTAAAAAACGTTAACACGAAATTCCCATTTTTTTGCCAAATATGGTAATTTAATACTGATACCTGAAAGGAATAATATTAAAATGAGTATAACAAGTTAGTTCAACATTTTCTCCTTTTATTTGATACCTGATTTGCCATTGTATCTTTACTAATAGCAAAGTTATAGGCATTCAAAGATGGGTACCCACAATTTCCTTCAAAAGACCGTTGTGCTACCTTAAATGTATTGGTACTAAATTCAAATTGGTCATCTAATGTTTATGAACTAAAGGCATTTATATTGTAGTTTGAAAGAACATTATCCCGTACGTGAAGTCTCGACAGTGACCATAATATTACACATTGTATTTAGGACAGTTCTTTAATTCTGACATAATATGCCTCTACAAATATCAATATTATTTAACATTGCGTGCTTATCTTACTAAGCTGATTACCATGGGAGACATATGAGAGAAATATAGAACATTAAAAAACATCAGGACCACTGCGATCGACAATTTTGTCGGTGGTTTCCACCTGATTTGTCTTTTTGTCTCATGAACTTCAGCTCTTGACCACTCTGTTCGGTAATTTTGTTATTATCCCCGATTAACTTAAGTGTATTTGACTTAATAAGTTTAAAACTGTCAATTCAATACGAATGACAAAGTATGCCAATATGACCTAAACTAGGTCAATATGGATTTTTCAATATTGGCCTTATTCAACTTTTGGGGATTTTCATGATTCCTCTTGATCTATCGTCTCTCGTTCTGAAAACATCAAAATTAGCCAATTATACGTACATTGTCGTCTGATACAAAGCTATTTCAGGACGCAAGGTCTGTCAAAATTAAAAGGAAAGAAATGTCGGAAAACAATGGAAATGAAGTTAGCTAATAAACTTATCATTGTATAATGTTTTTTTTTTTTTCAAAATTAGCATAGTCATAGAAACTCGGTAAGTCACATTGACCTTTGGTTTACGCCTCAGGCAAATATGGCTTACTTCGGATCTTATGCTATGCTTATATAAAAAACATAAACGCAATAACATTATAATATTGATAAAGATACCTGTTGGACATGTAGGTTCGCCATACACTTCCACTTCACACAGAGTCAGAAATCTCCTTCCCCTATGCCTAATTCTTACTATCTTGCCTGTCGTGTTGTGCGGGCATCTGATTTCCAGATAATCAGTTGGTTTAGACACATAGCGACGATAAAAGACTACATTTTTATTCTCTTCTTGTAGCCCTGGTGCTTTCAGCTGGATAACCCTGAGCATCGCCCAAGTTGGCACTCCATGGCGGGTGGGGAGCAAGGGAGTTACCTTGATATAATTTTTGTCAAGAATACCGCTTAAGTGCACGCTAGGGGCCTTCTTGATCTCGCTTGAGGGGGTGAATATTGTTCACCTCTAGTTGAAGACCCTCAGGCGACATCAAGATGAAGACAGGAATAAAAGCCCTGTCTTTGATAAACTGGAGTTTTCTATGTATCGTGTGCGTTTTTGTCACATGTACATTCACTCCATATCCTTTCATTTTTCCTACACCTGATTCCATGGTGTCGACTGTTAACCTTTCAGTTGATATTCTTGGTTTTATGACATCCATGTCAAAATCTTGCAGACGATCGACTGCAAAAAGAAAATGTCACATAGTACTTACTTTTATCAAAAACATTTTTAATCTGTATATATTGTTAATATTTTTTTTGTGCATCGTAGTTCTTGACTGAAGACTTTGTTTCATGGATGAAAAGTAGCAGAGATCTTGATAAGACTTGTGGAGTTTGAGGGTCTTGTTTAGGCAATATTTAACAGCAGATATAAATATCTTCTATCGACAATTCTGTGGAGTTTCGTGATATTCTATGACGTAATTCTCGATAAGTATCGCCAATTTGGGCTTCAAATAGTGCTACTTTCTTTCATGAAATAGCCGGGCATCACTTTTGGTTCTACATATCCTCCTTTTTCCGGCTCCTTGTTTGGTTGCTATGGTAACCCTCCGCAAGGATTCTTTGTAAGCACCAGAATTACATAGATATGTCATGTCAAAGATATAGCTGTTTTCATTTTACATTCAAAATAATGTTAATTTGTTATTATTGTCTTCTGTTGCTAAGGAAATCATTGTGATCATTTACAGCTATTTCAATAATCCAAAATATAGTGCCTTCAAGTCAGATGTTTTTATATGTTAAGTTTTTAAAGCTAAATTTGGTGCATAATCGACCATTTCAAAAGCATTCTAAATACTTCACAAAATATGAAATCGAATATGTCAAGTATTTCATGTGTTTCTATAACCTTCCACATAGTGGCGAGATATTATGTGATATGTCCGTCCGTATGTCCGTCTCCAGAAGGTTTCCGACTGATAACTTTTAAATGAAATAACATACTGCCTTCAAACTTAGTTTCTTAGTTATTTACCACAAAACTCCTGCCAAGTTTGATTTTGGGTTCAGAAGTCCAGGGGTTCTGGAGTTATTCCCCTTGAAACATTAAAATTTTGCGAATTTAGGCTTTCAGACCCACAACTTCTGGACCAAATAACATACTGTCTTCAAAATTGGCATGTAAGTTGTTCACCACAAAACTCAAACAATGTTCGGTTTTGGATTCAGAGGTCTTAGGGTTTCTGGAGTTATGTCCCTTGATACTTTGAAATTTTGCGAATTTTGGGCTTTCCGACTGATAATTTGTTAACCAAATGACATACTGTCTTCACACTTGGTATGCAAGATTAGACCATTTTCGATTTTGGGTTCACATGTCCAAGGGGTTTTGGAGTTATTCCCCTTGAAACTTTAAAATTTTGTAAATTTTAGGGTTTGCGACTGATAACTTGTGAACCAATAAACATACTGTCTTCAAAACTTGGTATGTAAATTGTTAACACAAAATGCAGACCAAGTTCAATTTCGGGTTCAGATATATTAAAGGGGTTCTAAAGTTATGTCCCTTAAAACTTTGAAATTTTGCGAATTTTAGGGTTTTGACTAATAACTTGTGAATGAAATAACAAACTGCCTTCAAAATTTGTATGTAAATTGTTTCTCATTTTACACAGACCAAGTTAAATTTTGGGTTCAGTGGTAGACATTATTCTTGAGTTATGTCCCTTAATACTTTGAATTTTTTTGAAACGTGGCGGGAATTCATGTTATGCACCATTACAATTTTTTTTTTAATTTTCACTCCAAATATACTGGACAAAATTAGACTTATTCTGTCACTTTTCAGGTTCAGCATTAACACCCCGTGCATATACTTATAATAACAGGAATATTGTCATATACCACTAGGCAATGTATTCATAGAAAATAAAACCTCTCATGTTCAACTTTATCGGTCTTAACTAGGGTAGATAACTCCAATTGAATTACCGTGATATTCAACTGCTGACGACCGTATTATACATATTTATAGAATATATAATTCAATATCTTTTGCATTAATATTTTCTTATAGAATTCCTTGCAATATTTATGTACTCAACAAAAAACTTAACTGTATTTTTTTTTAAATAATACCCGATAACGCTTATTACCAAAAACTTTTTTAAATTTCATCTAAAACATATTTTTAACGTTTGCATATTTTCAATGCACAGTAAATCTATATATAATTTTCATTTTGATATGAAACGATCATCATAACTGTCCTAACTGCGGGTGTACATTTGAAACTACCTGTAGATCACCTAGGGGCAAACCTGTGTAATCAACAAGACACGACTGGCCAAGAATTTCATGACCCCCTTTACCTGTTTACGTAATAAACAATCAAGCGATTGCGTAATCATTGATACAGGCTGATGATGTTCTTCTACAACTGTTGTATGTATACATATACACACATTCACCTGACAACTGAATATCTGTGCAAAGACACGGCATGGAATTTTCATTACATATATTGTCTCTGATAGCCTGAAATGATTTAGCTAAAGCACTGCTAAAAGATGTAAAATACACGTTTTCGGGACCAAAATAAAATAAAAACTTCATGTTTATACACACAAGATATACTTTTATATTAACGAAGATAGTTAGGAAACTAAAACATAGAAAGTACACTAGAAAAACACAACATAGATACTTCCGGTTCAAGGCAAACTTTGAATGAAATTGGACGAAACTAAATCTAAAATTAAACTAAAAACAAGTACGATTCTATTAAGATGAACATTTCAGGAATATGAAGATATCTGCAAAATGCTTTAAAAGTATGTCATTATTGAGATAAAACCGATCCAAGGGACAATAGGTTTCGGTATTTTAATTAAAATCTACTAGCGATATCACGCCAAAACAACAACATTTTCAAATACTTAGGGACGTAATTTATATTTAATTTAAACTGTCGTCAATGTGATAAATGGTTCCAAAATTCATAATAGAACATCATGCGATCTGCAAACATTTGCAAAAATATTTTAATAATAAGTTATTTGACATTTTGTTCATCGTGTCGTGATTTTTCTACGTGGCCTTTACAGTCTTAATGTTACCGGAAGTTATATCATACAAGTCACGTGATGTCCATTCTTTTTGTTATGTGTGGGATAAGAATAAGACTAGTGTTTCAGGGGATCAATATTAAAGTCGAGAAAGTAAAAGAAAAAATAATTTTAATTTCCGTAGTATACTCTATTTGTCGCAGATTAGTATTTTAGGAGGTTAGATGAAATCTAGGGCCAGGTAAGTGTAATTTAGATATTTCTACAATTTTCATTGAAATGGCCAGTATTGCCTTTCATACTTATTTCGGTTTATGTATTTCCAAATGTTTTGAATTGATCTGCACTAAAGAGACTAAATTGTCGAAATGGCCATATACATAAACTTAATTCACAGTAACTTCAGTATTTTGTAATTCTGTATATGGCCTCTGAAGCCCATTTGTTAATATCGCTCACTGACAAAACCTTACGATAGATCACAGACATAAGATGCTTGAAATTGCGATAGATTGTTGAAGGAAATATATTTATGACGGAAATTTGGACTTTTATTTTTCAATGGTTTTGACGTCAGACTAAGAAAACAGAATAAATGATCATTATCACCTCAAACAGCACTGAAATATAATCGATCTATACAGAATGTGATATTGTACATCCGCATCGTACAATATAATGTATACAGTCAAGTTGGATCAACAACAGTATTAAACGTCGGATTCCTCTGTTTGCTTTTGTTACGAAAAAAAATTGAATGAAACAATGACATCATGACATCATGAATATCAGTAAACCGTAGCAGAATTAGGAACAATTTTACTTTTCATGTTTGTATATGAACAAATAATTGTCCTCTTCTTCTGACTGCACCAAATGGCACATGATATTTTATTTGAATGCTCCATTTTTTAATCGTATGCGTCAAATGTCCATGGTTCTTGACATTCCCAATCACTGTATCACACCAATTTATTAATGATATAAAAAATGTACGGGTTATGATGTTGAAACTAAGCAACATATACCTAAAATGGCACTTTCCTTTTTTCGTAATCCATAATTTGCCGCCGTAAGGGTTATATCTCAATGTTCCTGAATTGTTTCACATTATTTCATCTTCGCTTGTAGCAGTTTAAGATTTATCTTATTTAGTTATATATTCTTATTTCTTTCTATTATATACATATTTTTTTTAATTTTTTTTTACAATTATGAATTGACATTATTTCATATAAACTTACAACATACATGGTTTTTCATCAGAAAGATACTTACTAAGGGCGTCATTTCTGCCATAAATAACGATACTGTGTATGTAAAATGAATCTCCGAGACTGACAGCCCACCATTCATTTGCATGATCCATTGTATGTGCACATTT
>MJUU01062115.1:15510-31446 GCA_002080025.1 Modiolus philippinarum
CAGGCATTAATACTATTCCATTACACTTTAAATGTTTGGGGAAAAAACACACTTTGAGCATTGAAATCGTACAGCATAGTGAAAGAAATACTTTTCTAATGTCTTGTTGTAAACACTATATTGATATAGCAAACATGTGATTATAATGATAAATACTCAAAATTTCTTATTGCGAACGTTTTTGTAGTCATTGGTATCAAGGCAAAAAGATGCAAGGTCCAGGTTTTAACTTCAAGAATACCTGAAATCAAATTACAACAAGTAGGAAAATAATTTTCTAAAATTTCATTGCCACACAATTTTATCAGACTACACAAAGGTACTTTTTTCTAAAATTTCACTTTGGTATTTCTTGTTTGGTATCTATGGAAACCGAAATATCCACTATGCTTTACAAGCCATATAAAATTTCGGCAAAGTTCCCCTCATAATCGAGTGAATATATATTGCTTAAATTGAAGAAAAAACATGTGATGCAGAACTCTTTTAAAAAAATTATGTTTTGGCTTTGTTTTGTTTCCATGGCAACAGAAAGCTACCCTATCCACTACCTTTTCCCGACCAGGAAAAAAGGGAAGGGCTTTGCCGCATAATTTATCGATACAGTGACTACCTTAAAAGAGCTCGGTTCCTTACAAATGCGCTACTTTAGCAAGGGTATATTTCACTACAGAAGTTTTACGGTCAACCACTATGGGATATACAAATCTTTCTCTTTGCCACTATCTTTGTTTTACCTCTGCTGGATTTGACTTTACTACTGGACTGGATACTCATATTACCTATACCATATAGTGAAGGTGTTTGAAAACACTGACCACTGTTCGAAGTATTTACAAAACCCATATTCAAGAAAAAGAAATATTGTCAAACGCAAAATGTAGAAAAAAAGGACATTCAGCACTAAAAACATACGTTAAAATACCTTTAAATATCCATTTACACACGTTTAGTACAAGGTTTCGTTCTTTGTATTCATATATTCTGACACATAAATAGTTAAAAAAGAATCATTGGGCTATATTTTTCGATTTCTACTCAAACTCAAAACTGGGCAAACATTTTTGCATTCCGGTAAATCCTACATGATAAAGAAGCAATATTTATCCTATATAGATCGTGTACCACATTTACAAAGTTATGTCGTTTGTTCGGCCAAAATTAACGACCACGAATACATATGTGTATGACACTGGAATAGATTTTTAACGAAAATAAAATAACGTGACAGAATTTGTGATTATTGTTGACGTCAGACGAAGAGTGTAATAAGAAATCTGCAAAAAAATACAAAAACAAAACACCAAAAAGAACCTCTAAACTGTCTATTATCTCGACAAATAGCTATAAACTGTGTGATATAAAAAAAATGTGTTGTAACACTCGTTTTATGGACTGAAACCAATGAACTCTATACAATCACTGTCGACCAACTGCAAAATCATTCAATTACACTAACTAGAAGATATGTTATTATTTTGTTTTGCCATTTTGATTTTATCAAGATCTTGACAGGTTTAGCAGAGGAATTTTGTTAAGACAATGATAGATTTTAAATTGATTTTCTAGATAATTGATTTCAAGTACAATCAAGACGTTTAAAGATAGTTTAAGGTATAATAAGCTCCACTTGTTAATTTGCGTTCAGGAATGATCGAAACGAGTGAGGTTTGTTAAGATCATACGAAATCTCGATTTGACCTTGTTTAATCGGGACAACCTTAACACATCTTGATCGCCGTTTAACGTAGTTATCTTGTTTTATCTTGATAAATTTAACAGGTCTTGATCGTCCTTGAAATACGACTGACTATCTTACACTGTCTTTACAAACTTTTGTTAAGTCTTTAAAGATCATGATTAGATCAAAATGGTCATAACATGTCTGCTAGTTACAGGAAAAAATTATTTTAGTTCATCAAAAAGGCAAAAACTGACAAAAACTTATCTTTGACAATTGCTGTTTAAAAAAAGCAAGTACATTATAAATACTGGTTCCTAGGATATGACATTGAATTTATACTTCAACTCACTTGATGATTACATTGCAATTTTAAGACAATTGTTGATTCATAGAAACTTCAGTATTTTGTTAATTATTTACCTTTATAACACTTAAAACCAGACAAACAAGTAAGGAAAAAATAAGATTCATCCTTTGTTGTTCATGTCCTGTAGTATATTTCTATGTCCGAGTATTGTTATCCTTTGCAAGTGTCTATTTGATTTTAAGTGCCCAATTTTAATGACTCTGTACCTGTAAATCACGAAGGGATTTTATAAACATAAGTGGATGATATAAATTGGATAATGGTTTTTATTAAATAAAAACGATACGCTAGGCTATGGAATAGCCTTGGATAGAAAATTGCGTGTTTGATTGACAAGTGTGTGGTGGCTCATGATGTATTTGTATACTCAAATCATTACTTGAAGTAAGCCTTTCTCGGTACTTCTTTGTAATTTTTTCTGTTGGTCTGCACATGTGATAAAACAGTCACTGATTCGATCAAAACTCTAATTTTATGCCAACAGCAACTCAAAGTAGTTTCGTGCTTTTGTTTTTGGGGTTTTTTTTGTTCTTGCATTCTCCTAGGGTAGCTCTTTATTCTTCCGCAAAAACTCAATCTATCTCTTTCCACCTTTCGTTCTCCATTGCCTTAGTATCTCCACAAACTACAATCACGCTTTGTTTAACACAATTGAAAAGTCTTTTATAGTATTTGTATATTATTGATTATTGCACAATACCTCATCTTTATTGGCTAGGCTATGGAATAGCCTAGCTTTATAGATAGTTCTTGGGGGGAGGTGAGGAGTACGCTTGCGCAGAAGACTACTGACCAATAGGAATTTCAGATTCTTTAAAATCAAAATGGCGTCCAGTTTCGTCCTGATAAAACGGGGCGGGGTTTAATTTTTCTGTTTCCTTGTGGAAGCTGAAAAGTATTATAAACATTTACTATACGTGGTACTGGGAACAGGATTGTAGAGGATGATAGGATTGGTATTGCAATATCGCTTAGCCAAATTTATAAATATAGATATGATAAAAAGAATAAGAACAGTAATGTATAAATTTAACACCAGAAGTCAATAAATAAAGATGAGGAATACTATAAAAGACTTTTCAATTGTGTTAAACAAAGCGTGATTATAGTTTGTGGAGATACTTACTCCATTGTTAGGCAATGGAGAACGAAAGGTGGAAAGAGATAGAATTGTGTTTTTTGTGGAAGAATAAAGAGCTACCGGTGTTTATTTGTGTGTGCTGTAAAAGGTTTATGTTTCGAAGCCAAGTACGCGAGAAAGAATTTAATGCAAAAGATGAGAGGTTGAAAGAAATGTTAAAAGGAGAGAAGCATATTGTGTGTAAAACGTTTAACTCTTATGTGTGTAAGGAGGCTATACCTCCTCAAGTAATGATAAATAATTTAGAAATGGATAAAGCTCCTTTTGAAGAATTAAATACACTAGAAAAATATTTAATTTCTCCAGTTTTACCATTTTACAAAATTGTGATTTTACCTAAGAGTGATCAGCGAGGTACATGGTCCAGTTGTGTATGTAAAATCCGACATGACAAAAATAACGAAAATTATTGATTTGAGTATACAAATACATCATGAGCCACCACACCATTGTCAATCAAACACGCAATTTTCTATCCAAGGCTGTCCCATAGCCTAGCGTATCGTTTTTATTTCATAAAAACCATTATCAGATTTATATCATCCACTTATGTTTATAAAGTCCCCTCGTGTTTTCTAGTTTATTAAGTTCTGGATTTAAATTTATACATTACTGTTCTTATTCTCTTTATCATATCTATATTTATAAATCTGGCTAAGCGATATTGCAATATCAATCCCATCATCCTCTATACAAACCTGTTCCCAGTACCACATATAGTAAATGTTTATAATACTTTTCAACTTCCACAAGGAAACAGAAAAATTAAACCCCGCCCCGTTTTATCGGGACGAAACTGGACGCCATTTTGATTTTCGAGAATCTGAAATTCCTATTGGTCAATAGTTTTCTGCGCATGCGTTCACCTCGCAGCGCAAGCGTACTCCTCACTTCACCCCAAGAACTATCTATATAGCTAGGCTATTCCATAGCCTAGCTAACAATGTCAATGATACTACGATCAATACAATGATGTTGTAATTTTCTATATAAATCAATTTTCAAAAACGAAAATAAGATAAAAAGTAAATAAAAAATCTGTGAAAGCTGAAAGAGATGTTCGATACTTTTACGTGTTAATAATAACGATTTTGGCATGAAATTAAAAGTGCAGATTAAAACATTTTCACCTCATAGACTTCATAAACCAGACACTGATCTCTCGTTTAGCTGACAATAGATGCAGATGTGCATTGCCTTTTTGTTTTTGTTTTGTTTTCATATATTTTTTCTTTTTTTTAACTTTTACTTTTTGTTTTTGATTTTGTTTGTTTGTTTGTTTTTTTTTTGTTGTTTTGTTGTTTGTTTATTTGTTTTTAATTTGTTGTTTGTTTATTTGTTTGTTTATTTGTGTTTTTTTCCTTTTAACAAAGGATATTTCGACAAGGTGCAGAGTTTCAATGGGCAACTGTCTCAGGCCGATTCTAATAATAATTGATAATTGAATATGTTATTCATTGTTGGTCTCCTGTACTAAAAAACTCCGAAAAAAGCAAAATAGCTAGGCCTATTTATAGTTTGTCTCATATACAAAAATTCCCGAAAAACGAAAATTGTCTCATGGCAATTTGTTCCATCCTAAATTAGTTGAAATTAAATTACTCTTCGGAGCTTACTCAATCAGATCTTAATATTGTTCACACTAAAACAAAATCAAAATATGGATAAAAACGGCCACAGAATAAAAATGCGAACGAGATCTGGCAAGAAGAAGTTAAATCTACCGCCAAAGGTTTTAAAAGGGCAAGTAGGGGTTCCAACGGTAACATTAGAACGGAAGTTCTTCTGTGTGCCCTACAAAAGAACCGGAAGTGTACGCCCCGCCACTTACACTGAGTCATATTAAATATTTACTTTGAATACCCCGTTTGAAGGGTACCGAAAATTCAAAACTGAACCAGTAATGAACCGGTTGCTTTTGGTGACAAAGCCAACCGTACCTCTAAAAACCCAACCATCCAGTGGTACCACTGAATGGTAATAATATGGTTTAGCGCAGAATTAAAGGGTCATAACTCCCGATTTCCATCTTGCCAGATCCCGCAAGCACCGAATTCGTGACAAAGTTTATTATGAACCAAGTAAATGAAAAACAAAAAAAAAATACAATATAAGATATATACAAAAACACAAGTTGCTTGATTTAGCAAACAAATTGGTATAAATTTAAAGTTTTTTTTTATGAGAGACTTAAAATCCAATTGCAAAAATACACACTATCAATTCAATATTGAGTAACAAGCTGAAGAAACGTTGTCTTATTGCGGAAACATCGACCACTTTGTCCATCTGATTAATCTCCAAATCGTCCGATATCGTGTTGCAAAACGTCTCTGTTTTTTATATCTTGATAGAATATATTTCTTTCGAGCTTCTCCCATTTCACATCATTTTGAGGTATTGGTCAGGTAGTATAGTCACATCTGGTGATCCAGTGCAAAACCTGAAAAGAATTACTAGACAGCAGCAGACACCATTCAAAATAGAAGGGGGATGATGGGGATAGAGGGTGGGTTTTCGTCCGATCGTCTGATCTAACTTTTCAATAATGATTAACGCTAATGACGTTGCAGGAGAACGTCAACAAAATACGGGCCAATATCAGGACGGGCAACGGTATTCCGGAATAAATTAATACTTTTGTTAAATCTGTGTTATCTTTTAACGATAAACGTACTTAACAAAAGATATTTCGACAATGTGCAGAGCTACAATGGGCAACTGTCTCAGGCCGATTCTAATAATAATTGATAATTGAATATGTTATTCTTTGTTGGTCTCGTGTACAAAACTCCGAAAACAGCAAAATAGCTAGGCTTATTTATAGTTTGTCTCATATACAAAAATTCCCGAAAAACGAAAATTGTCTCATGGCAATTTGTTCCATCCTAAATTAGTTGAAATTAAATTACTCATCGGAGCTTACTCAATCACATCTTAATATTGTTCACACTAAAACAAAATCAAAATATGGATGAAAACGGCTACAGAATAAAAATGCGAACGAGATCTGGCAAGAAGAAGTAAAAACTACCGCCAAAGTTTTAATAGGGCAAGTAGGGGTTCCAACGGTAACATTAGAACGGAAGTTCTTCTGTGTGCCCTACAAAAGAACCAGAAGTACACGACCCGCCACTTACACTGAGCCATATTAAATATTTACTTTGAATACCCCTTTTGAAGGGTACCGAAAATTCAAAACTGGTACCAGTAATGAACCGGTTGCTTTGGTGACAAAGCCAACCGCACCTCTAAAAACCCCAACAATCCAGTGGTACCACTGAATTGTAATAATATGGTTAAGCGAAGAATTAAAGGGTCATAACTCCCGATTTTCATCTTGTCAGATCCCGCCAAATGAGTATGTCTTTACATACTCATCGCCATTACTTTATCCAAAATAAATGCAAAAAAGAGAGGACATGCGATGGGAGAGCTAGCCTTTCAAATAATTTGTAGAATGTGACGTTTTGACACATTAGTTTAATTTAACTTTCAAGAAATGATTCCAAAGATCCCTGTATGTTGTTTAAGTAAGTATCATTTCCAATGTCCGATAAGTGTGTACCGTCATTTCTATACAAGGAGCGTTCCTTTTCTTGAATGTTTGGGTGTTTCATGACCAACCCATTTTTTATATCATTTTCAAATACTTTCTTTACTGCCTTATTTACTCTTTTTCTACAACTTTCAATTGCTTTGTGATTATCGGCGAAATGCCAATAGCGCCTTGGTAATATTTCGCTCCATGTGATTTTCAAATCTGGGAATAACAAAGCCAGTCTCATTACTTCAAGTTTGATGTTTTCAATAAGTTCCTTCGATTTTATGACACCAATATCGTTAGAACCAGCTTGAATAACAAGAAAACCTGGTCGCGCGAACGACCTTATATATTTATCAAATGTAGTCCTAAAGCTCTCCCATTGGATTTTTCGAGTTCCGTACCAGTGCAATGACAGTCCCTTTTGAAGAAGTCCTAAATGTGTGCCCCCTGGTCTGCCCTTCTTTACGACAAGTAAACAATCGATGAACCTATAACCCACACGTGTTTTCTACCTACAACACAAAGTATATCTTAACTAAAGGCGTCTAACCTAATGTAATTTGCATAAGCGTTAGAGGACCACCTGCCTCACCTCTTTATTTCGCTGTCGGGTACCCCCCTTTTGCTAATTCGGTTGCACCTCCTATCCTGAATGAATGAGGCCTTATGTGATCTTTTATTTCGCAAAAGAGAGAGATTTTTGTAAGACGGCGTTGAATTGATATCTAGTCACCACCGAACCATCGAAATGTAAGAATAACGGAGAATTTTTTGCACAGTATATAATACCCAAATCTGTTTTCATGGCTTGAACGGGACAAATACCCATTCTCTGTCTTGGAAGTATAAAAAGAACCTTTTTGCCATGGTGATCCGCTTTTGAACTTAGAATGCATATTTTCATACCAGTGTCGTCAAAAGATATGTCATTTTCAAATAAAGTATGAACGCCCAAGTCGCGCTTTGTATCGGCGGTTACTTCCCCTACTCTAAGTAAAGCGAAAAAAACAAAGTTGTAAGGCGGCCGAAAATAAGATAGCCTCATAATTAGATCTACAAATCAAAGGGAGAGAGTTAAGAAGTTTAGTTCATAATTCTAATGGAATGGGAACTCGTAAATCGGCGGTTTTACCGAATCTTCGCCTACTTCCTTCAAGTATTTTGGTTACCAGAAAAAATTGAGTAGGATCGGAAAGGCCTAGAAGCTTATGTTGATAACCTATTCCTGCAACGTATGTTGAAATAGTCGATGGAACGAGCCTAGAAATGGAAAGATAAGAAATATAATGAATAAGATGCTGTAAGGAAATAGGCCAGGATATTGGCAAGTTATATTCAGTTCTAAATTTATTAAGTGACTGAACTGCTATTTTGTAAGTTTTCCAAGTATTCACAGCTAACGATTTTTCTATAAGACAGTGAGCTTTATTGCTTAAATCTCCCATAGATGGTTTGGGATAACTTCGGGTTTTTATCTGCTATTGGAACCAATTTCCTGAAAAGCTGAAAGTTACATCTGGATAATGCAATTGCAACGATATTTTTTGCAGCCTGGAATATGTTGAGCTTTTCACAAAATATTATGGCGCAATGATATGAGAACAAGCTTCCGAACTAAGTTCATGACTCTAGGTGCCTTACAAGACTTTTTATTCAAAATTGTAACTGCCGCCTGATTATCAATATTAAAAAGTAACTTTTTGTCCTGTAATTTATCTCCCCAAATTTCTAAGGCAACCAAAACTCGGAATAATTCTAAAAATGTAATGTCACTAAGAATTCCATTACAGATGAAAAAAAAAATCAATGTGAAGGAAATTTAAGTTTTGAAGAGTGTGCTTTATCATTGAAAAATATGCCAAAGGCAAAAGTCCTGGGTCCGATGGATTCACAGTTGACTTCTATAAATGTTTTTGGAGAGATATTGGACCACTTGTTTACAGATCGTTACAATGTATACACTGGATATGAAATTGGTAATTTCTCTGATGATTCAGTACCAAAGTATTATAACTTGTATTCCAAAAGATAATAAAGACAGACCTATAAGTCTACTTAATACAGATGTCAAAATGCCATCAGTTGCAATAGCAAACAGAATTAAAATGCCCTTTATTATAAGTGATACTCAAAAAGGATTCATGAAGATAGATTTATTGGGGAAAATACAAGATTATTATATGATCTTATGCATTATTTGGAGGAAAATGATAAAACAGGATTTCTATTGTTAATTGATTTTGAAAAAAAAAACATTTGATTCAATTGAGTGGACATTTCTTAAAAAAGCTTGAACAAATTTTATTTTTTTGCCATCTGTAAGCAAGTGGTTTGAGACCTTCTACTGTAATACAAAAAGTTGTGTTATAATAACTAAATACCGAAGTTACTGTGAATTTACTTTCTGCATATGCGCATTTCGACAACTCATGTCTCTTCAGTGCAGATAAAATCAAAACGTGTTGAAGACCATATACCCAAAGACATTTAAAAACTGATAGAGAGCAAATAACCAATATGATCTAAATGTAAAGCCAAAATTAGCTAAGGGCAGAGCTATGCATGAGGGAGATACTCCTTAGTTTTCAACAAAATTTAGAAAAAATTTAGATATTGTAAGGTTCCAAAAATAATCGGCTTTCGGGTCAGCACCGAAGTACTGACTACTGGGCTGGTGAATACCCTCGGGAACTAACAGTCCACCAGCAGTGGCATCGACCCAGTGGTAACAAATAACTAAATACCGAAGTTACTGTGAATTTACTTTCTGCATATGCGCATTTCGACAAATTATGTCTCTTCAGTGCAGATAAAATCTAAACGTGTGGAAGACCATAAACCCAAAGATATAATGGTAATTTGTCGAATTTTTTCAGCTTGGAAAGAGGCTGCAGACAAGGAGACTCCCTACCTCCATATTTATTTATTACTGGCGTAGAATTATTATCCTTTAAATTGAAAGCAAATTCAGATATACATGGCATTTTTATTGATGATAAAGAGTCTTTGCTCAGTCAGTATGCAGACGATATTTCTCTTACACTAGATGGAAGTGAGAAATCACTGGCAGAAACCAAAAATAGTTTACATCATTTTTATCATGTTTCTGGTCTCAAAATAAATGCCTCCAAGACGAGAGCTGTTTGGATTGGTAACAAGAGATACTCTGATTAGATAGTCTGTTCAGATCTGAATTTAAACTGGTCTGGTTCAAATTTCAAACTACTAGGTATTGATTTTTCACTTGACTTAAGTAGTATCAATGAAATAAATTTCACAAAAAAAGTTAAAGAAGTTCGTGGTACTCTCAAAAGTTGGGAACACAGAAAGCTAACTCTTATGGGAAAAGTAACTGTCATAAAGACTCCTCCTCTCCCAAAATTAGTTCATCTTTTAACTTCTCTGCCAAGTTTACCCCAATCAAATTTGAATGAGCTGAACTCTTTGTTTTTCAATTTCATATGGAATGGAAAATCTGAAAAAATAAAGCGTAATACACTCATTGGTGATATTGCACAAGGAGGCTTAAAAAATGGTTCATTTAAATTCTTTTAATATTTATCTAAAAGTGGGATGGATAAAAAGAATTTTCACAAATTCTGATGGAACTTGGCAAACATTATTGCTTTTTGAACTCAAAAAATTTGGTGGAGAAGAGTCTTTAGTTTTCAAAAAGAAAATTTAAAAGAAATATCTGACAGTTTAAAGAATCCTTTCTGGAAAGATGTACTCATGTGCTTACATTTAGCCAAGCCTTACACAAAACTATGTTTACATGATGTTTTGTCATAAGACATTCTTAACTTTGTTCCAAATGTAGAATTTTCTTTGTACATAAATGTAGAATTTTCTTTGTACATAAATTGGAAAAGTAATGGAATACAATATTTGAAAGATATTTTTAATTTTGATGACATTTTTTTTTTATACATTTTCACTGTGAATCACTCACAGTGTGACGGGTGCTGTTAACAGAGCAGGACATGCTTACCCTTCCGGTGCACCTGATGTCACTCTCAGTTTCACTGGAGTTCACACTGTGAGTGCCTTTGTTCTGAATGTTGTGGTTTCTGGTTCTGTGCTTTGTGTCTGTCTGGCGTCATTGTTTTTGTGTCTAATGTCATTGTTTTTTTTTATGTTCTCGTTTTTGCCCTGTCTTTGGACTTCGATTTTTGTGAATTTCACCCCTTTGTTCCTTCGGTATTCTACTGCCGTTGTTTCAACAAATACTGCATAAGATTCAAACAAATAACCTCATGACTTACCATCGATTGTTATCTTGTATACCTAAGTGTATAAAGATACAATAAAAAAATATTGTGATCAAAGCATTCTTGAAAATTTTATACCAAAAGATACATTTTTTGAAAAGATTATGATGAATAAAAAGGTGAAATTTGTATATATAATTTTAGTTGACAATATTTGTCATCTTCCAAATGAAAAATTTTTGAAATGGGAGGAAATATTTGGAACAGGAATTTCTGAATGGTCAAAATATTTTATCATAGTTAAAAGGTCATGTAGAGATACTTGTCTTAAAAAGTTTCAATTTAAACTTCTACACAGAATCATACCTACAAACTCTTTTTTTGTACAAAATTAAAATAAAGGACACAAAATTATGTACTTTCTGCCATGTAGATAAGGAACTATTGAGCATTTATTTTATGATTGTCCCGTTACGAAACATTTCTGGTTACGATTCATAGAGAAGGTCAAGTTGCATTACATTCATATTGAATTTAATAAACAAAAGATTTTTCTTGGTTTTCTTTCAGAAGATTTATTTATCAATTTAATATATATAATTGCTAAGAACTATATTTATAAATGTAAATTGAAAGAATCTATTCCAAATATGACAGGATTAAAGTTAAGAATTAAAAGTTATCAATCATATGATTTCTATGTTGCAAAGAAAAATAACAGGATTCTCTCTTTTGAAGACTGTTGGTCCCCTTTACAAATAATTATTATTCCATAAATTAAAATTACTTTTTATTTTGATATTCATGATGCAGCCTGATATAAATAAAAATTTCAATTGTAAACTTTTTGAAAGTGTGTGTGTGAGAGAGGGCATGAATGTGTAAATATATCAATTAATATTGAGAATTTTATGTAAACTTAACTCTAAATGAAAAAAAGGTGGTCAAGATTGGTTATTGATTTTGTATTTATCTGTACATCCCCTAAACCCTAGTGAGGTGGTGATGTAGGGGAATTCTAAAAATCCTGACTACTAAAAAGAAATAAAAATTTTAAAAAAATTCCATTCTCAATCCAGTGTCTTGGCCATATCCCCTGTACCATTTGTTATCATAAATTAAGCCGAAACATTTATCGACATCACCACTACTATCTGAAAATAGTTTTAATGACTCGTTAATGACCGTTATAATCTTTCAAAAATTAGATCCAAACTTCCAAATCGGCCTTCATGTCTGCTGAAACTCTGATTCGATGCCATGATTGTTTTATACTACAAGTACTATCTATGAGGCGACGACAAAATGCCCTACCTGGTACAATAACTTGACAGGCAAAGTTTAATAGGCCTATCAACGACTGTAATGTTTTTAATGTAACTTTTTTACTTTTTAAAACATTCAAGATACGTTCTTTAATTTCTGATAACTTATCTTGTGGTAAACTTAATTCCATTGCAATAGAATCAAATTCTATACCCAAAATGCCTGTACCTCGGTGGGGTATACTGTTTTGTCTTCAGCTAACTGAACTCCCAATTTGCGACAAACATTAATAAAGGTGTTCAATGAATCAATGCATCGGCTAGTGCCCGTTATGCCCCCGAACAAGAAATCGTCTAGGTAATGAAGAATGTTACTATTTACACAACTTTTTCCCGTGAACCAGTGTAGGGCAGTAGAAATTTTTTCAAATAGTGCACAACTAATTGATGCTCCGAATGGAAGACGGCGATCAAAGTAAAACTGGTTTTCAAACCCGAAACCCAGCTGGTCGAAGTCACCTGGCCAGATTTTCAACAATCTAAATGCAGATTTTATATCTGCTTTTGCAAGTAAAGCACCTTTTCCCCCAATTTTTGAATCATGCGCACCGCGTCGTCAATACAAGAATAATGAACGGTGCAAAGTTCCGGATCATTGAAATCGTTCACGGACTGACTTTGTGGATAAGACAAATTTAAGACCAACCGATATTCACCTACAGTCTTTTTTGGGACGAGGGCTAAAGGAGAGCAACGGAATGTCGGGAACGGAGGGCATGTAAAGGGGCCGACAATACGTTCTAATCGTAATTCCTTTTCCATTTTTTCTCTAACAATATCAGGAAATGTACTAATACTTTTCGAATTCTTTGAAATTGACATCTGTCTTGGGCCAGAGTAATTCAGTTTAAATCCGAATTTTAGCCCATGTACTATTTCTTTCGCTGCAGTTGGATCCGGATAGAGGGCAAGGGAATTTTCGTCTACTGAAGAAATGGTAGGAAAAACAACCAACTTATAACTTTCGAACTTGTAATGATCGTGGTCAGACTTAATTCCTACATTTTGATGCGAGGTGTGCTTGGTTGCATTTTGTGCATTTATTATCAAATTTGCACGATCGACCGTAGGGACAATTTCCGGCATTGAAGCGCCAGCACTTTCTGTCATATTTTTGTGGACCTCCTGTACGAAAAGAATAAGAGTCTTGAGCAACGTGTGATATCTGCCCTTGTCCTTGTCTTTTAGCATTGGGCTTAATGAACGATGCCGAGGAAGGAGGGCTGGACATGGGGAACCTAACACTCTCTGTTGCAATCAACAAAAGCCATAATTCCTGATCGACTAAACCCCATGATGATTCTGGGTATCGTACTTTCTTAAGCCGAAATTGCTCATCATACTGAACCCACACATAATTCATAAATTTTGAGGCAGCGAAACGAATGCTTTGAATGTACTTCAATAGCTGTTGGGCTTTGAATGGCCATTTCTCTACCATAATGCTCATATAGATAATAAAAGCATTGGTCCATGAATGTATATTGTTAATCCTTTCTGTTTTTTTGTTGTTGTTCAAAACGGTTAATATACCCCCTATTAACACAAACTCTCCATTCTGACCGTCTTGTGTCAGCCCTCTGGCAGATTTAAGGAGAACGCTTAACTGAATAAATTCCCAATTCCATATTTTTTCTTTGATCTAGAGTGGAATGTGTGTTGCTACCGGATCAAAAATACTGTCCACCCCTTCAGGATTACAACTAGATGTGCGATTTCCCCGTAACCATATGCAAATGAGGTTCTTTGTTCGGGATTGCTTACGTTTTGGCAAGTTAAATCACTGTTTAACATACCCTGTACAGTGTTCTGGGGGTTCACCACTTGGTCAGGCTATGCAACTTGAAGTTGTGCATCAAATTGCGGCATAACTAGCTCATTTCTGTTTGGAATTCTTTCCTCCATTTGTGGTTCTGGCCTTTTATCTGGTCTCACAATGGCTGAAGAAATATCATTGCTTTCTTGGGTTGAAGTTGACGTATTTACAGGCACCATTGATGAACCCGGTAAATTTTGCAATTCCGATTCAGAATCCGATACCAATTGGGTGGGTCTTGTCTTTTGTAGCTTCTTTTTACTTTCCCCCTTTTTTTCTTTCCATCATTGAAACTTTCCACGGATCTCTGGGTTGCTGTCCTCTTTCTTTTTGCAGGTTTCATTTTTTCGTCCGATCGTCTGATCTAACTTTTCAATAATGATTAACGCTAATGTCGTTGCAGGAGAACGTCAACAAAATACGGGCCAATATCAGGACGGGCAACGGTATTCCGGTATAAATTAATACTTTTGTTAAATCTGTGTTATCTTTTAACGATAAACATACTTATTTTCAATTGTTTTCATCCCTCTTGCCATGCCAGTCTATGGCTTTTACGTTTTATATAAAATTTGCATAATTCGCATCTTCTTTTCAGATATTATTTCATCAAAATGCCACTCAATTATTTACTTTTTGCCAATACATATTTGTTGATTCAGAGTATTATTACAGGCAAAATCCCCAGCTGTGCTTTCAACTATGTTAGACTAAGTCCTGTTTCAAATACATGTATATATGGGCATACATGAATTTAAACTAATTTTATTTGCATAATTTACAAAAGGATTTAAAACAAAATAAACAAACTTACAAAGTCATCTCCTTATATACAATTTTTCATGTTTATCATTCAATATTATGCTTTATTGATTAACTTGTGTGTTAATGACTTAAATAAGCAAGAAACTGTCCTTACAATATCACAACACTGACACGGCCAATACAGAAAAATTCAGCCAATATCGATTTGTTCCATCATACAGTTCATTTGTTGTAATAAAAAGCAAGGATTCTTCTCTAATATCATTTACAATAATCATAGTTCCTGGACTTGTGATGACATGATTAAGGCACTGAATTTTTTGCTGGACAATATTTTTGTTCGTTTTGGCAACATCGGTTATCGACAGGTCATTGGAATTCCCATGGGTACAAACTGTGCACCTCTCATTGCAGATCTTTTTCTGTTCTGTTACGAACGGGACTCTATGAAAAAACTACAGAATGGAACCGTACAAAACAGTGATCAACTTATTTCAATTTTCAACGATAACAGCAGGTACATCGACGATATCCTTACTATTGACAATCCCCAGTTTTTAGACTATGTCGACCTCATATACCCGCAAGAACTGAAAATTAATAAAGCAAACGATGATTCTAAATACTGCCCATTCCTTGATCTTACTATCATCATTGACTCTGGCAAAATTAAAACTAACATTTATGATAAAAGGGATGATTTTGATTTCACAATTACTAATTTCCCTTTTCTTGATGGCGACGTTCATGTAGCTCCATCATACGGTGTGTATATATCACAACTAGTACGATTCGCACGCGTCTGTTCTACTCTTGACGACTTTAATGAGCGTAACCTTACTATCACATCCAAACTTTTACAACAAGGTTACAGATTTCATAAATTGATTAACACCTTTAAGAAGTTTTATAGAAGATATGAAGATTTGATTTCTAAATATGGTGCGACTCGCAAACAGCTTATTACTAAGGGCATTTCTCACCCTCGATTTTATGGAAATGTTGTTAAAAAATGTCAAAAACTGATAAAAAATCCAGAAAAACTGGGACGTAACTTACATTCTTTACGTAATAGGGGAT
>MJUU01062115.1:31928-42159 GCA_002080025.1 Modiolus philippinarum
GGTTTACGGCCATTGTAGGTGTTTCCTGTTATCTTTCTTATATTAGTTCCTTTGTATTGGCCGTGTTCGGATCCGGGCCAATACAACCCTTTCGGAACGTCTCATAGGTTTCCATTCAAGGTGAAGTAAAAATGCGAGAAAATCGATAGCTGATCGTCTGTTGATGGATTTGTCGAAAGGAATGTTTTTGGGATTGTCTGAGTGGAAAATGTGACCGTTTTAACATTGACAGGTGTTTTATTTACTTGAAGAGGAGATGGTCAATCATGTGAAATGAAATCTTCTTAAAATTTCCTTCTCATGTGGTGAAGTCTTTGTTTTCTGTACGACCATGCGACAAAAGAACCGAACACATTTCAGTTCCTCTATTTTAATCTTAAATACCGGCTGAACGTCTGGGAAATGTTCATGGGTTGATAAAAAAATTTGCCATTATCAACTCTGGACATTTGTCGAATGCCAACAGCCGATTTACAACCTGGAAATTGTAGAATTACGAATGACACGATGCTGTAGATCAGGAGTTAGAAGGTAAGGTCCTAACTGATACCATATCAAAATGATGAAATCGATTTTTGGAAAACAGTAACGGATAAATCACTTGTGTGCTCTGGAAAGAGGGGGGAGCTGGCCGTGCAGATAAACCTGCTTTTGTTGAATGATGGAATAGTCTACATTTGATGATGTAACCGCCACATTCTCCTTAGATTTCTGATGGCAATATTCTCTATGTAAAATATTCACCGTCACAGTTAATTTGCTTGTGCTTTGTTTTTACCATCATCAAGATCTCTACATATTTTAATCTGTTATATTGTAACTATATATGTACATTGTACATGTAACTATGATAAGACACTTGTGACAGTGCCTTGTCACTCTGACATTTCTTCAAGCTTGATTAGCATGTATCACCATGTGTCGAACATTAACTACCACTAAATTTCTTCTTTGTTTGATCTACATGTATAAACAATCGAATGGGAATGTTAGTGTAGTTAGTCAATAAAGATATCATTACGTGTTTATTTCTGTATTGGCCTTGTTATTGGTCCTCGGATGCCTGTATTGGCCTTCGCCTCAGGCCAATACAGCCATCCTTGGACCAATAACAAGGCCAATACAGAAATAAACCCGTAATATTATCATAATATATAATATCTAAACGATATCATTCATGCGCATATATTAAGGAAACTTGAAAGGTCATTGCTACCTTTTCGCGATATTTATTAACCAAATGAGATGGATGTGATAGTTAAACAATTAAAATTTCCAGAAATTATATAAAATAGCTGTTGCTGCAACACATTAAATGCTAATCTATATGTATATTAACATTATGTTTGTACTTCTTACTTTATAAAACTAAGGCTGTGAATTTTCTGCTCCGACCGTGATTATAACCGGTAAATGTCTGTGTTGGAACTTCTCGGCATTGTGGTAATATGTGACAAAGTGACCGTGTACTTCGGTGCTGACCCGAAAGCCGATTCTATTTGGGACCTTACAATATCTAAATTTTTGTAAATTTTGTTGAAAACTAAGGAGTATCTCCCTCATGCAAAGCTCTGTCCTTAGCTGATTTTGGCTTTACATTTAGATCATATTGGTTTGTTCTCTGTCAATTTTTAAACATCTTCGAGTTCCAAACGTTTGGATTTTATCTGCACTGAAGAGACATAAGTTGCCGAAATGCGCATATGCAGAAAGTAAATTCACAGTAACTTCTGTATTTAGTCCTTTATTTTTTAGAAATGCACATTTGTACCCGTAAGGGTTGAAAGCATATATCAACATACAAAAAAAAACAAACATAATCAGTCAAAAATATTGTCTGTGGTGAACTATGCAATTATTTTTCCACTTTCCTCAGTATGAGCGACTTTATACAACAAATGTTGTCGAAACGGCTATATACAGAAAGTTAATTAACGGTAACTTCGGTATTTTATTTTTCAAATAAAATCTTTAAGAATTTCAAAATCTCTCAATTTTTTTTGAGAACATCTTAGTTTACTATTAACAAATATAATGGTTTATAAATTCAACAATTCCATATTTTCTATTTTATGTTTTGGTTTAACTAAGTGTCAAAATATTGGATTAGTGTTTCTCTGATCTATCTGTGAATATTACTGGTAGTTGTCCACATTAGAGTTTTCTGATCTTTGATTGTGGCGGGTCGTCCAAAGTACAATAGCTGTAAGCTGCATTGATATCGTGTGCTACTGTAGGTCTGAAAGCCTAAAAGGGAGACATAAATGATTGTTTGGGAAGTAAAACTGTGTTTATTTTCTCCTTGTGCGATATATTCTGCTTGAAGCCGAGGAAAAGTTGCATGGAAGATATGCCATCAAATTTCCATGGCGTACATACTTTTGAATGAATCTTGCAGTAAGAAGTTGAAAACTCTTGCAAGGGAGAATGAAAGCTGCTTCGGCATTCTCATCAAATATCTGAATCAATATTCTGTATTATGGTATCCTTGTTGGTGCTTTATTTTTATGGGGTTCTTGTTCTTTTTTATTTTATGTTTTGTCTTTGTCATGATGTTTCAATAATCTGTATTACATCTGAATTCTAGAGTTTGATTTTAATTTTTAATTTTGAATATCATCTTTTCCTCAATTTTTGCTTAGGAACTTTGCCGATATATTCAGCTTGATTTTAAACGACTGTCTTCTAATTCAGTGCCATAGACATTTTGTGTGGAGCAAATGCAAATTTCAGCAGATTTATTGATGACAAAATTATTTATTTTTTAACGGGAACTGATATTTGAATTAGATATATCGGAAGATATCCATGAAAGCGTAACTCTTCCTTATACATAACGTGTATGGATTGTCTTGTTCACTACGCGTCAAAGTCATCAGACAGAAAGAATTAAATTTCAGTTTGCACATTAACAATGAAGCGATATGGAGTAAATGCAAATGAGACAAAGTCTCTACAAATACATTGTAAAAATAAGCAATGGAACAACGCTTTTATTGTTGTTTTTAATCTTGAAGTCACCATGAGGCCTTCAACAATGAGCTTTGCTCATACCTCATAGCAAGTTCAAGACGGCCCCTAGCACCGGTTTGAGCGGAATCCATTGCTAATTGTCGAGCAACGCTACATCCATGCTTTTTAACCTAATGTTCAATTGATGGTGGATCGTCAACAAACATAAACTTAACTGGTAAGTGTTTTTACAATCGGTGTCATCCATTGCCCGACAAAAAGACGACAGAAGACGATCACAACATTTAAACAACCACAGGGCACTCATCGAGCCAATTGGAAGAAAACTTGGCATAATAAAATCATGAGATGTGGGCACATAAACAGGTGGTCAGAATCTTCAAATTGAGTCAAAAACATCACATTCTAGCAATAGAATCAAATGTATTTATATAGGAATCACAAAATCTGGCTCTCAGTACTATAAATTGTGGTGTTCTTGTTCATTTTTGTTTGTTCTAACCGGAAGCTTCAAAACAGGACGAGACTGACAGACCCTATCTTATGAACGTGATATGATATCTTTTTAAAATTTGCTAAAGATTTATTTTAGCCCTAAATATGACCTAAACATTAATGTTAGTCAGATATATTAAGT
Source organism: Modiolus philippinarum (assembly GCA_002080025.1). Lineage (NCBI taxonomy): Eukaryota > Metazoa > Mollusca > Bivalvia > Mytilida > Modiolidae > Modiolus > Modiolus philippinarum. Next base: position 35,539 of record MJUU01062115.1, read on the forward strand.
AAGCAATGACAAGATATGCAGTAAATGCACATGAGTCTTTACAAAAACACGGAACAAAAAAGCAAATGAACAACGCTTGTATTGTTGTTCTTCATCTTTAAGTCACCACGAGGCCTTCATCAATGAGCCTTTTTCATACCTTATTGCAAAGTCATGACCGCCACTAGCACCGGTTAGAATGAAATTATTTGCTAAATATCGAACAATGCAACGTCCATGTTTTTTCTGGTCATGAAAGCAGGATTGATATCAAGCAAAAATCAAACTTGGAAAAATCTCTTACAATCACTGCTATCCGTTGCATGACAAAACCACTAGTGTCTCAAAGCATGTGACAATTAAACCATATAGACAATCACAAAAAGTGATTAAAACGATTGTACGAAAACTTGGCATTATAGAATAGTTGGATGTTGTCACTATAAACAGGTGGTCAGAATAACATTTGTACTGAAGGTACATAAAATGTCGAAATGCGCATATGCTGAAAATCAATTCACAGTAACTTCGGTATTTAATTATTTGGAAATAACAAAAATAAAAGAAATGCTAAAATTTGAAAGTATGATAGTATATCCTTATGAGTAAATCTCTCAATAAGTACAACATGACATAAATGTATAGAGAGCAAACATCTCTGCCAAGGGGTTATCTTTAAACGGGCTCCTCACTGCAGGAGAGACTGCCAAGAGGTTATCTTTTAACGGACTCCTCACTGCAGGAGAGATAAACTTCAAGACTTACAATGGTAGGGTAAGGTTCTTCATCTTGATGTCACAATGATGCCTTTAACAATGAGTTTTGTACATACTTCTTAGAAAATTCAAGGCGGCCTTTTTACCGCTTTGTACATATATTCCAAATACGATATGCTAAACATTAATTCTAAAATGACAATATCTTCGTCTACATTTGGTAGCAAACATTGTTTACATTCATCAGTGTAGTCTGATGTGTGTGTGCGTGTGTGTATTTTCTCGGTTATGATTGGCCATTGTAAAAATTTTAATATGACAGATACTTGGCATGTTAATAAAGTTATACATGTACATTGGTGTTACTTTATTATGAACAATTCTACATTTATCGCATAACAATAAAAAAAATAATATTTATACATACTAAAAATTGACATTAACAGCATGATCATTAAATATTGTTACCAAATAAATTCTACTAGAGGAACAGAGGAACAAAAGCATTATTCATCAAAATGATAGAAGAAATTAACAACAATATGTGATAGCTTAAATACAATACAGTGTAAAAAAAACAAAAAAAAAAAGAATTAAAAAAAATCAAGAACGAGATAGGAATAAAGCAAAACAAAAGAAAAAAAGAATGCAAGAAAGCGATCCAAAATAGGAAACATTGTAATACAAAATGTAAAAAAATCTACGACAAGTGGCACTCTGTCTAGCTTGTTAATTATTTTTATTGCTTATTTTTGTTTGATTTTTTTGTGTGTGTGTGTTTTTTATGTGCAACCAACTTATGTTCTACAACTTACATTGTATGTCTCTTCAGTGCAGACAGAATTTAATTATTTGGAAAACCATAAACTCAAAGATGCTTTAAAACTTATAGAAAGCAAGTAACCAATAAGATAATGGGAAGCCAAAATCAGCTATGGACAGAGCTTTGCATGAGGGAGATATTCCTTAGATTTCAACAAAATTTACAAAAATTTATAAATGGAGTAACCTTATACCATGAAGACAATGATTATTTCATTTGAAACAATCCAAGCAAAGATAGTTTGATCTTCTACAACACCCTCTATTACAAAAATATGTATTGAGACAACACTATAAAAATGGCCTTTTTAGAGGAACAACAATTAGAAATTAAATATATGATGTAATATTTTATAAGATAAACGAAGACCAATGCGGGACTTAAAATGTTTCGCATATACTTTATATAAAGACAAAGCTATTAAAACAGTCATTGTTACCTTTATAGCTTTAAATTTTTGTTTTGTTTTTTGCTACTGAACAAGCATCATTGTTTTCTTTAAATAGCCATGGTATATGTCATTATCACTATGGCCAAGCCAGGTATACCAGTACACCCCTTCACTGTCCCAATCTAAAGGATTGACTTCACCGATATGCTCCCTATATCTTCCATTTAGGTTTGCAAGACTGTCACTGGAGTACCACCACGCTCCATGGAAACTAACAGCAAAGTTACTGATGGGCCATTTGTCATTGTCTTGGTCTGGTGTACTAAACATCCTGTCATTTTCTACCGACATACTATCTCCTAAAACATTCAAAATACCAGAATCAAATTATTATTTTTTCAGGAAATTTGATCTCGAATCATTTGTCTAGTTTTTGTATTTTGAATCAAAGTGAAAACAAAAATAGAAAAAGCCATAAATGCTTGTCTATTGCGAAAAAAGTGCTTAAACATTTGAGAAATTTGTGGTTTGGTCTTAGATGTTAAAAGTCAACAACACAAGTATGTAAAAAAAAATTGGGAAGTTACAAATATGATCTTTTGGGGTCTTGGCAGGATGAGGAACGATCTATTTTTTGTTGTTGGTTGGGCTTTAAAACATTTGCCCGTACCGTAATACCTGCTGAGAACTCCAGTTTTCGAAGGTTCACACTGATAGTGCATTTTTATGGCGTTTTTGTTGATTTTGTCCGCCCCCCCTTTTATATTCGAATGTCCCTACTTTTTGGATTACTTTATTTCATTTTTATTTTTAGAACCATCCTTTTTACCTTTTAACTTCGGTACTGTTAACGTATTAATTATCGCAGATGCCAATTTTTGCGATATCTTGAGCTGGGACATATTCATTGGTATCAAATTTCGTGGTTTTTCGGAACATCTAAAAATATTGAGTATCTTCTAATTGTTTCTGAGATATTCCCATGTACCATTTTTTGTGGTCTCTTGTCAACCAAAAAAACCCCGAAAACTAGTACACCGCGAAAATCTTTTTCTTAGATTTCATAGAAAAGGGAATTTAACAGATTTGCTGATATTTGTTTAATGTTTCATATAAGTTTGCTCCCATGAGCTGCAATCGGATCTGTTGGGCATGACTTAAAACCGTGAACATCGAAATCGGTTCCACGGAACACAGTTTTCTGGTTTAACAATTTCGGATTTTATAAAACAATATTAACTTTGTTGCAGCTGCATGCACTATGTTTCGACCTGCTAAAGGAGACAATTCATGTAAAAATGTTACCAAACATGGTTTAAATTTTTCCCTTATATTTCAGATACAAAAATCATTGAATGTGTTTCTTTTTCATGACCAATCTTAGAATTTGTTTTCTATTTGCAGTCACAAAGAATAATGTGCTGATCTCTTCCGGAAACAATATTTTATGGTAGCCATCCTAGAACCATGGTTTCAAAGCTGAATTCTCATAAGGAGAGATACATTGAACAGTTTCCAATCGGATCAACTCAGTTGATTTCTGTCGTTAGTTTTTAACGTTTAACGATCAGAATATTTGCAGGACGCAATCTTTAAAGAGGACCATTACGACCAAGTCTGGTCATACATTTCAGTTGCAATTCAGAGAATATCATTACATTTTCTTATCAAAGTTATACTATTTACGCACTGATGTCTGTGATATTGGTAAAATTGTCCATTAAGGTGATCCTTTGTGATTGAAAGTGTTTTGAAAATGACAGAGGGGCTTCATATAGGATAATTATATTTACGTCAGGTAAAATCAGTAATTATCTACTTGCAATCGTCTTGAACGATGCTTTCACTTGATGGGTTACCATTATGAATACATTTGTATTTTGTTCACTAATGTTTTCTAAGCCTTTTCATCTAAGATCTTTGAAAGTGGTTTCCATATAATTTGTTGTTAAACTGTGTTCTGCGCTTATGGTCATCTCTCAAGAATTGAAACCTTTAAAAATCTTTTTTTAAGGGATCATCTCTGTCTCATGGAGACTAGGCTTATAATTGATAGTTACCTAGTAGTTTCAAAGGACATTACTCAGGAGACTAAATGATTTTGATTTAAAAAATCAACTGTGCAAGAAATTTACAATATTAAAAATGGGGGTAATAACAAAATTACCGAACAGAATTGTCCGGAGCCGTGTCCATAAGGCTAAAAGACCAAGCAGGTGAACACCATCAGAAAATTGCTCTGACATGGTACAGGCATTTCAAAAGAAATGGCGGGTTAAACCGGTTTTATTGCGCGAAGTAAACAAATCAAGAAACACCTTCAATGACCGAAAATTTAATGACTGACCACAATCATCAATACCCTCCCCACACACACACACAAAAACATAAACGAAAGACAAAGAAAAAAAACAAACAATCGATTAGGATAAAATGTCTTTAAAACATACTATGCAAAAAACAATGCCAGAACTATTACAACCATTCTCATCATTACGTAACACTTATGACTTACCAGCTGTACCGCTGTATTTTCCTATTGTAAGTTTGTACTTATTTGTCTCATCTGCCACTTGGAAGAGTTCATAGGTCGCATCTGCTGTGTTGTTTTCAAAGTCCTCCATTACAACCCGTAAACGATGGGATTCTCCTTTTCCACATCCCGATCTGGGTGCTGACGATAGAATATGTAGTTTGTCATTTCCTGGAATACAAAAAAGTTACATAATGTGAAAGTTGTTCAGCATGGTGTCCAGTAAAAGAAATGTACTGCGAAAATACTTTGTTCATGGGTTTCCAATTTTCGTTGATTTCGTGGTTCGCTTAAACCACGAAATTAAGTTCCAAACAAAATGCATTTTTCCGATGAATTTTAATGCATTGAATTCGAAACCACGAATTTAAGTACACACGAAATAGTGGTATTTATAAAAACAACGAAAATTTGCGTCCACGAATAAAATAACTTCCACAGTATTAATACCACAGGTTATTCGATAAGGTACAAAATGTATATAAGTAGACTTCGTTTTCAATCAAACTTGTCGATGGATTAATCTATTTTGCTCAACAATGTTTTAAGGTAGTTGCCACCTTTGAATGAAAATAATGATAATATCATAAAGGTGCTCTGAATTAGACTCATTGAAAGGTTCACATTACACAAGAAAAAAATGATAGGTTCATGCGCTTTATTTTGAGATACAAGCAATTTACAATTTGGCGGGTAATGTCCATTGACTATGTTTTTCATAAGTCTTGCAAATCGTTTGAAGTAGTAATGTCAATTTCATATAATTTTGTCTTTAATTGCTTAAATGCACATGCTTTTAGAATATAACAAGAAAACTGGGTGTTCTTGAGCAAAATATTTTACATGTTGTGATATGGAAAAAGACAAAAGGGTCCGCATATCTGATCAATAGGCAGAAATCATTGATGGTAACTATACCGAAAAAACAAGAAACACTGGTTTATTGCAATAGTTGTCCCAACAATACCATGATCCTTTCAAAAAAGGAAAAGCTTCACATTGACTAGTGGGTAATATAAGTAATAAATATGATGTTTCAGTGAACTGTTTTACCACAGATTTATAATGTTCTGATGGTTAAACCAAACGTTTTGGAACAGGACAAACTAGAGGTTGTCGGAACGACAGCTTCCCCGCACTCCATGTTTGACACACCCTGGGCAAAATTTTTCCCGATATTTTTGAAATAAAAATTATTGATAGTAGATATTTTAACAAAACGAATTTAAGGATATATGTTTGTTAGGCAGAATTCCAAAAAAATAAGTGGTCTTTGAGACTTGCAGGAAATTTACCAAAACTGATATAAAAAAAGTTTTGAAATCCAATTGATGAAAGTGTTTGTCCTAAATTAAGGAAGCTATTTAAGCATTGTTGCTAGGTAGAATTCCAAAAGTAAGTAGTCTTTGAGACTTTCAGGAAAGTTACCAAAATCGGAATCAAATATTTTTTCATTTAGTTAAATGTTTGTCCTAAACTAAACAAATAATTTTAGTATGGTTTCTTGGTAGAATTCCAAAAAAAAAAATCTTTGAGACTTTCAGGAAATTATCCTAACTTGGAATCGCATTTTAGAATTCTAATTATTCAAAATATCATTTTCTATATAAAATAAACAGCTGCGCCAAGTCGCATGATACGCCCGTCGTCACCCCTTGAAAACTTCAAGTGATTAAAGAATGTGGTTCTCAATTTAGAATACACCTATAACTGCCCAATTAAGCATGTTCTCTCTTTAATAAATCAATCTGCAAAGTTTGAAGTGAGCTGAACAAACTATTAATCAGTTAGAGTGCATTATGTATAAAATTGCCTTAAATTTGAAAAATAAAGTCCCATAACTCTTCCAAAAAAAATCGAAATTTCACGAAACGTATACAGACCATGGAACCATCATATCCAATACCTGTACAAAGTTTGAAGTGAACTAGCCATAGGTTTGTCAAGTTAGAACACAACATGTGCAAAAATTGCCTTAGAATTCATAAATAAAGTTCCATAACTCTTGCAAGAAAAATCAAAATTTCACGAAAAAGTATACAGATCATGAGGCCATCATACCCAATATCTTTCCAAAGTTTGAAGTGAATTGGTCAAAGATTTGTCAAGTTAGAGTGTGACATGTAAAACATTGCCTTAAAATTGACAATTAAAGTCCCATAACTTCTACAACAAAAAT
>MJUU01062115.1:66513-80070 GCA_002080025.1 Modiolus philippinarum
CTTGGGGGGGGGGGGGCTACACTATTTCAATATTCGCCAATTTTCGAAAATAGTACTATAAAATATAGTGCCTTTTAATTTGTAATTGGAATTGATACATGTTATAATCAACAAGAGCATAAAATATTACCAGGTGAATGCTGGGGAGCACAGATCAGTTGAGAAAACATGTTTAAGTTGCGTAACAAGTTAGAACGGATCGAATGAAGTACGACCAAAAACCGAAAATTCTCTGTTGCGACTATGTACAAAATTAACCGAAAGGTTTCAATTGAATTTTATTTTCTTATTTGGTACACAACATATGGCTTAAATGTATTTATTTTATAGTGTTGGTGATCTTTTAACGGAATAACAAGTTCCCGCACCTTGGAAAATTAATTTCTATTTTATGTGAGTTTTTGAAATCACGGAATTTAACATAGGAGTCAATGGGAGGCCGTAATAGCGGTGTGCCTCCTTCAAATTCCTCCCCTTTAAAATCAAATGGTCGCTGTGTACTGTCTTCCCGGTCATTAATTTTCCAGTTGCCTTAGGATATATTCTTTTATTGAAAACTCCTCAATTTAACTTTCATCATGAATACCAATTGAAGAGACGGCTACTGATCAACAATTTTCAGCATAATGCCACAAGTGACTTATACAGTGTACATCTATATTAAAAACTCTTAATATCTGAAAACAAAACATTACGAAAAGGATGATAATTTCTACTTTCCAAAAGTGAACTTCCCGATTTTTTGCTCACCTAGCTACATGTATATCCTGGGTGAGTTTTTGCCGTCACTTGGAGTCCATTCGTTCGTCTGTCTTAAACCTTTCATTTAAAAATCTACTCCTCTATGGAACCACTTGCAATTTGCCAATTTTTACCAAACTTGGTCATAATTGCCCTTGGGCGATTCTTTTTCAAAATTGTCCGCATTCCGTACTCCATTCAATATATGGCTGCCATTAACATTAGATCCATTTTGAAAGCACATTTAAAGGAACTCTTCTCTGTACACAAATAAAACCGATGCATAATGTATCGTGTGGTGGATCCGTTGTTGACATATCTCGAATCCTGGTACCAACTATCTCATCGAGAGGTAGCAACATCACCTGTATGGTTCCATATGCAAAATCTTATTCACTTTTACCAGAGGTCCTTCTTTCCGGATGGCATATGTATCTGGATCTAATCAACATCATAAACAGTCAAAGGTCTCTAGACTGCTTCAAGTCCCAGATTCAGTCCACCAACATAAGACACTAGATCGACTGGTTATCAGTTTTAACCGAACATGTACATATCTGTACATGTTTCTGTTCTTTTACTGTTCACAAGTCCTCGATCCTTGCAATATATGCGCCAGTACGAAAGTCCAAAAGAGTGGCCTGACCTCAACGGGAAGAAGAAGAGGAACCACTGCTACAAATGTCTTAAAAATCTTTTTTGTCGGCCCTCACTATGATTTATTATCGTTAAAAAGTTTCTATTTTACCAACGGGAGTTGAATTTTTTAAGCAGGTCCAGCGTTATGAACAAACACATCGTCACCATCTATTTGTGGAATAACCCGGGCTCCGAGCCCATATTTTTTGTACTTGAGGCTCCAGTTTCCAACACAAGTGCTCATGCAGGACTCCATCACTAGAGCTTTAGTCTCCAACACTAGGGCTCCGGGTTCAAACTGCAGGACATTCGAGTCTCCAGGCTCTTAGAGAGCTGTGGAGCCCTCTCTATCACCCCGGGCCAAACTTTGACAACACTGGACTTCATTCACAGTATGACTGAACCCACATCTGAATCAAATCATGCCTATATGTGTTTAGAGCGTCTAATGATACCTCCGGTATTTGCGGTGGGTGTACGGTTCTTACTGCAAATGTTGCTAGTGTTTTAGTTTTGTGGCGTTCTTATTCATTTGTGTTTGTATTGATATCCTCTTTATCATTTTTTTATTTTAGAATATTATATTCCCCCTTTCCCTCTTTTTGCTTCGATATTCATGTGCCGATGTAGTCAGCTCCGCTTGCATCTTCAGGTTGCGCCTGCTCATATTATGGACAAACTCGCCAATCCGAGATTTGGTGGAAGTATTTACAATGAACTGCGTTCAAGTTTAGCTTTGACACGTTTGGCACAAACACGTAAACAAATTATTCTCGTGCTCAATAAAACTCTTTCGAAGTTGTTACAATCATTTTCATTGGTAGCAAAATATGTATACAACCAATCGTGTTTTCTGACCAAATAAGGAAATGGAATTTACGTTTTACTACCAATAGTAAAACAAAAGCACGTGAAGTACATCAATGCAAATGGAAGAATAGTGGTAAAAAAAATCCTAAAGTAAAATATATAAATTTCGATGTGTTTTTAAACCACTTGTATATTTTGTATTAAGAAAAAATAATTTCTATAATGTTGGTACCAAAATAAATAAATAAATAAATAAATAAAGCAATTATTTAGAGACAGCTGAATTATTTTTTTAATGTACAATGATAAACGTAGTTCATGCTTTGTTTCTTTGATCTTTTTTTTAAATAATCAGTTTCATGTTAAAACAATGGTATTTTAAGATATTTGCGTCCTTAATTTAATGTTATTATATAAATTTGGGGTATGTTTTACGTACGGGAGGATATAAATTCGGGGCATGTTTTCGAGATCGATTTGGATTATCCCTACCCAAAAATATTCAAAGTAACCCCCACCCACCCCCGGACTAGTGCGACAATTGGAATGAAACAAAACAACATAATTATCGAAATTGACACAAGAAGAGATAATTATAGGAGTTGATCCCCGTTGTATAGAACAAACATTTCAATTGTCAGTAGACCCAGTCACCCCCTTTTCTAAAAAATAATAATATAATGGCCAACCACAAAACTCTCTAAACGTGTTTTATTTTTAACCTAAAATTAACTGGTAAAATCCAAGATTTCCGCCACGATCCAAAAAAGTTCAACCTACGAACCCTTCAACCTCATTAAATGGAACAAGCTTACCATAGTCCTGCCATTATTTAGGACAATCGTTTTTATTCCAGGAAGAACTTTTTCAGATACTCTCCGGATACTGTGTATTCGTTGCATTTTAATTGTACTTGTAACACTGCTTAGTGTCTGGGTATATCTGATTTAGCACAACATTTGATCTCATCATGTCATGTTTATTTTTTGTTGATTGTTGCCTGTAGGTGTTTGTTTATCAAGATTATTTCTCTATTTTTTCTTCTTTTTTGCATGAAAATTTGTTTTTATGTTAAGATCATTGACATTTATTTACTATGCAAAAGGATGTAGTTAATTTTTTGTTGCACGTTTATGTTATGCTTTAATAACTTTCAATATTGAGCTAGTTTTTTCCACATCATTCACGTGCTTTTTTGCTCTTTGACCACTGAAGCGCGATTGGCCAAAAAATAAAAATATATCCTTCCGCAACATGTTCGCGCATGCCAAATGACCAACAGCTGATAATTTCTAGTATCACTTGTTGCTGGTCGTCTTGCCTTTGATACAAGCTTTAAAATGTAGTAGAGATCAAAGGAAACTCTCCCAAATTACCGATAAAGACTTTTTCCCTGTCACTATCTTTTCAAAACTTCTAATCTTTCAGACTTGAATTGGTTTGAGTATCTACATTTGCAATTGCTTCATATCTTTTAGACTAGGCTTTGTCTTGGTCCCGACTTTTGTAATCGCAACAAATTTCTCAAACTTGACTTGACTTGTCAACTTCCCTTTATAACCTCACTTTATTCATCTCGACCTTTTCTCAAATTTGATTTGTCAACTTACTTCACTTTATCTGCATCTTGACCATTCCCCATATGGTCTTACCTTTTATACCTGACTGACTCCGAGAAATGTCCTTATTTCAAACCAGTAAGAACCTATCGGACTGACTGTTTGTCCTTGTCGAACTCCTGTCACCTGATCTTTCAGCTCACTGTGATCTAATCTTAACTTTAAGAGTAGACTTTTTCAGAAATATTCATTTCACATGAATGGAAAATCATACCCTGCGATACACGAGTACCCTGTCGACGATTGTTACAGCCATGATGATCAATTAAAACCAAGATTATGAGGACGAAAATTTTACATAGAATAACTTGTATGTTTTGTAAAAAAAAAAGTCTAAAACACGAAGGTAACGGGGATTGTACGGGATAGTTAATCAAACCATTAATCTTAAACACGAAGGTAACGGAGATTACACAGAAATTAGTTTAAGGGGTAAAAAAAAATAATGATGATAATGATGCTAAAAGAAATAAATCAAAGCTTCGATGGAGCTGAATCTCGAAGCCCTGAAAATCTACACGTGGCAAAACTTCGAAGTCATCCAAAGAACTGTTGCATACGTCTGATTCCGTAATACGTAAAAAATAATCGGATTGTGTGATTTCATTGCTATAAATATATGCAATAAAAACGTTATTTTCATCTTTGACAAATTACTGCGCGAGAAGTTCGTTCATCCGAGACGCAATATAATAAAAAACGAGTAATTTGATAAACATGAATATTGTTTTCAATTTAACATAACAACACCGTATTCAACTCAAGAAAATGAAGAAAAATAACTAAAAACACAATGTATACGATTTTGAAAGAAACTTGCGCATTATATTTCATCGGAAGCACGAAGATCATCTTTTAGAGGTGTTAATAGGCTTAAAGCGTCATGTGATTTTTTCTTGTCATATCAACATCTCTCCAGCCATTTCATGGCTTCGAGATAAAAATAAAAAAAGTTGTAGAATTAATAACCAGAAACACAGGCCCGGGACATGAAGGTATGGAATGACACAAACAATGTTATAGCGTTTATCAATAATTAATAAATCTCGGTAATGACAAAGTTACCGAACCGAATTGACAGGTGCGAAATCCAAAGGGCAAGAAGGACAAAGTAGGTGTTAAAATTGTAGACTGAATGGTCCTAACTTGCATGGCACTTCAAAAATGGTTTGTTTAACCGGATTAAGGCGCGCAAAACTTCCTTTCCAATTGGTAAAAAATGGTTGTAAATAATAAAAAGAAATGTTCATTCGAGCAGTAAGTAAAATCAAATCCTGAATCACAGTTTGGAACCATAACTTCTAATTTTTCGGCAGGAAAGTAATATCTATTAAAGAACTTTTTCAATGATAATATAAGACTGATTTTTTTAGACCTGATCTATTAGATGGTCATGTTTGCCTAAATATATAATAAAGATGATGAGAGTAAACCAAAATACAGGAACCAGTTTTGCATTCAATGAATATTACCTTTGCTTGTCGACAGTATAAAGGAGTCTGTGTCTTTTTTGGTTCCTTGACAACAATTCGAGTTCATCATACACATTTTGGTTTTTGTGTCAAAACTCGCAGTACAGCAACGTCCACAAGCATTCATTGCACTTGCGCAGTGTAGAGCAGAGTTGACTTTCTGTTTTTCAATGACTGTATCTAAATTGTTGAATGCTTCCTCGTGGGTTTTGATGAATTGTTTGGTGGTATAAGACAGTGATGTATACCCTAAGCCATGCACTAGTATAGGTACGCTTCCAATAATGCAAATTGTAAGAACTTTTTCCATTTTGAACAAATCAATACAATCTAACAAATTGTGTCCTTTCGCAAATATGATATGGTCAAGACTGCAAGTTCTGTTCAAAACAACCTAATGTTTAGTTAATTACCTTGGTGACCAGGTATTACATGATATGATAAGCGAGAAATGAATGTATTACATTGAAAAAAAAAACACCATTCACTTTGGAGATTTGTATTATTAAAACACCACGTTGGCAATATTGATATTTGTTTACAATAACACAATGCAATTCCAGGAGAGTACAGATCAATTTGCATCTAAAATATGAAAAACCGACTTATACATAATTAACAGATATACGACACTAAATATTTTTCAGTCGTGAAATATACCAGAGACTGAACACAGATCATTGATTTTTAAAATGCTCTTAGTCCAAGTGTCTCTGTTTTAAATGAAATATTTGTTAAAAGTAAAACATTAAATTTACACTAAATTCAGAATTGTGTTACATGTTATCATCTTCTCAACTGTGATTTACATTGAAATTAAATTGGTACTGCATTCTTTCTTTTTATTTTCCGAAATCAATATGTTCTACGTCAAAAAAGAGAAATTTTTGTGCTCTGGCTGGAATGTTAAAGAATTGTGTGGTCTGAAGGTGGAATTGAACACACATTTTACAATATATATATTTAAAACAATTGAACATTCTTAAAAGATTGCGGTGAATTGGACTATGATACATCATTCCTACAGTAATTGAGCTATGTGTAGCATATTCAAAAGAAATATTGAAGCCACAGGCCACGAAAATAACAAAACATACCAACAAAATAAAGAGCTTGTAGTATATTTGTGCATTTTGGAATCGGCTCATAGCCGCGGATCAGATATAAAATGGGCCTATGATTGCTTGTCGAAAACGAGTCAAAGAGAATTAGGGGTTTTCCCTTGATATAAAAACTGAATTTTTTTTTAAATTACATGACTGTTTTCTTAGAATCAAATCTTCATTTATGTATTGCATTACACTGATGTACAGATTGGAAACACTCTCCCAAACGAGNAAAGTATCCAAATTTAGTTTGTATTCCATTGTGGAATTACCGATAAAAAAATTATTAGTATTTTTGTTCGCTCGACAAGGATTATCAGGTCCATATCAGATTCGCCCTACGGGCTCATCTGATATGGACCTGATAATCCTTGTCTCGCGAACAAAAATATTAATAATTAATATGTATATCCAAAACGCATATTATAACCCGAACGAGTTATGAATTTAGTAAAATCTCTTTTGTCGGATTTTTGCCAATTTAATACAAATGTGCAAACAACTTTTGTTTAGGAAATTTCTCATTACTGTTCCTGAGATTGATGCCTCGGAAATGCCACATTTTTAGGGTCATTCTCTTAAACCATGCACAATAGAGGAAATTTTCAAACAAAAGTTGTTTCTATTGATCTATTTACATACGCATTTGCGTCAATTTTTTGGCAAAAATCTGAAATATGTGATTTTACTGAAGAAATTGATAACCAGTTCGGGATATTATATCCCATTTTGGAGATTGTTACCAAACTGTTTACTATCTAATTTTATATATTTAAATATATACCTATAATGCTTATATACTATTTTGCATTGTTATTTCGTTGATATCCCATAGAAGCGATATAAAGTATAAAGTATAGATCAGTGGGAAGTAAATTGGTTACTTTATTACTTTAGACATGATATAGGTACTCCAACGAAAAAATAATAAAATTATCTGCTTCAATATTAAGGAACTCAACTTTTAATCTCCAAAAATTTCAGATTAAGGATAAATGAAAACCATTAAATGCATTTAATTACATTGTTCCACTTCCGGTATTTTTTTTTCTTCGCATTTACCATTCCTTTATAGGAGTGAATACAGTAAATAAATCTCAATTTCTTCCCATGTTAACTTCTAAGACCATGAACACTCATAATAATTGTCCCGTAATTAATCAGAACCTTCTATATCTGTTCAGGAAATTATATTTGGCACCATCAAAGCATAAGGTCATGCGACAATTTTATGCCATTTCCGTGACTTGAAAACGGATATAGTAATTTCGCACTGAAGCTCTTACTTTGTTCACCCCTTTTTCTTAAAACTCGATCTGAAAAAATGTAGAATGTGCTTTGGTTACTTCTTTTCCTTTTTAAACATCACTTTTGAACTAGGTTTTGAAAAAAAATATTTATTTCAAACAAAATTCATCTCATTAGAATTCTTCATCTCATTTCATCCCCAAAATGGGCGGTGCTTAATGATTTCATGTTTACGTCCCAAATTCACACTTCAAGGTTACAAATAATGCTATTTCCATAGGGGGGTTCCCCAGTTTGACGCAATTCTAAAAACAGATGCAACCGAATTTCACCACAAAGGATCTCACTAATAATTTGTCGGTACTGAGATCTTTCAAATTTCGGAATGAAAAATGGGGGTTCCCATTGCTCTTCTTGGTGAAAATTGGGGCCATAAAAAGGGTCGGTTCTGGTCTAAGATGTAAAAAGTGAATAAATACTAATGAATTCTATATTACTAGTGTATAGGTGATTAATTCTGAATTTCATCTTGGGGGTCAAAATCTTGATGCATTCCGAACAACATTAATGAGTGTAGCCGGGCTTCTAAAGGCGTGGCTTGTAATCAGACAAACTAGGGTTCTTTGGATATATTTTTACTGCATATGTATAACAACATAAATACATTCAACATAAGTAAACAAATAACTATCCAAAGGGGAATAACTCAAATTACATTCTTGTCAAAATATTACTACTTGACCATTTTGAGTGTGACTTATTCCTTCGGTACATCTTAAAATCTTGATAATTACAATAAAGCTGATTGTAATAAATGTATAATCATTGCAGATGTGAATGTATAACAATTTGTAAAAATATAAAATATATCTTCGGTTTTTCTATTTCATCAGTATTCATTTTATGTAAAACCATGAAATGCAATGACACTTAATCCATATGTACAATTATATAAATGTGTCACAAGTATAAAAATAACATACTTGTCTACAAGTGTCAATATAAATACAATTACCTTAAAAATAACGAGCAAAGCATTAAGCAAGCAAACTAAAGATAAAACTATAAGCTAAGCAAAATATAAGCTAAGCTAAGCAAAAAGCTGAGCAAAACAATGCTAATCAAAAACACCAATGCTTACCTCACATGAGGTGTAAAGGTAAAACTGTGGTCTGTGTGGAACCATCACATCATGGCGTCTATATGGTTATAATCCTATACAACAAAAAGGGTTGATTATAATCTCTGACAAAACTATATGTGGACATATATTAAAAGCTAAGGTTTTAAATAAAACAATCATTTTAACTTTATTTCAAAGTTTACTGGAAATTCATTATTTAACCCATTTTTTACTAAAGACTCATCCATCATTATTTAGTTTATTTACATCATATTTATTTATCTCTTATTTAACATATAAATAGCTTCAGACTATTATAAGCTTTATTTAATGTAAGCTTTAATTAATAAGATTTACTCAAATTTATAATCTGAATAACTCAATATTTACAAAAAGTTACTATCTCATTCAAAACCAACTTTCATACCAGGTAAAATGTTAATATGGATTTTGGAAAGTATATGCTGCTAGAAATAATAGTAACTGACCTTAAGTATAGAATATTTCTCCAAGAATAAGTATAAATTCCAGATAGTGTTACAACAAAAATATTTCACATCTAGCCATTTAAAGTGATAAATCAGGAGTGTTTATACATAGAAATTTACCGCCTAAAAGGAATAACCAATAAGAACAAAAGAAGGTGTTATGCTATGTCGAGCATGAAACCAGATATAGGTAATAGAATAAATCAAAGTGCTGAGAATACTGTTAAATGTCAAATATGTCCAGTCTTCATAGTCATAAAAATACTAAGTCCACATAATAAATAAGTCAATCACAACTCTGTAATTAACTACAAAAATAAATAATTACACATTTATAAAGTAGATCTGCAAATAATTAAAGTAATTAACAAAATAACATAAAACCCATAAAATTACTGACTATCACATGAGGAACATTGGTGGGATTTATCTCCTCCTGATTCCAGGTATCACTGCAAGCGATCAGGTCCAACAAATATTTGTGTACTGGTTAGCTTACATACATTATCTATGGAGATAACAGTGACCACATGCTATTTTTAATTAGTATTTGATTTCTTACACTGATAAATGCTTATTACACATGTATAATCAAAACAAATACAATATTAAGTTCATAATTTTTTCAAAATATGTTTTTAGAAAACTTTTGAAAAAACTAAAAAGTAATTACTTTATTGGAAAAGTGGTGAAATCAAAAGCTATGGGTGTTATTATATTGCTGATGCATATATAGATTTTTGTTTTTTGTTTGTTTGTTTGTTTGTTTGTTTTTTTTTTGCATATATAAAAATCTATTATAATCAAAATAATTTATTTATACCATGTCAAGGAGTTATATATCTCTTTGACCATACATAACAATCTTAATTGTTAATTATGTCAATTTTCTAATGTTCCACTGATGATTTAATTGCTTTAGAAAATTTGATTGAATACATGTTAGGTAAAAATCATAATAATAGCTAATTTCATAAATTTCTATGCATTTCCCTGTTCTTTTTCCAGAAATATAGTTTATTTAAAATTTGCAATTGATTGTATTTATGATTTTTGGTGGTTAGAAACTTTATAAAATCATATGGATGGAAAAATAAATTACTGTGAATTATTATGTCTTTGTTATATCAAATTTGATTGTAAGAAATAACAGTATGAACATAAGTTTCATGCAATATTTTGCCATAATGTTAAAACCTAAGTTGGAATATTTTATTATTTAAAGTGAATGAAAACTGCTAATTTTAGCTATATTTCTTAATTTGCTTTCTTAAAGGATATTGTTAACCAAAACCAATATTGTTTCTTACATGTACTTCACTAATAAATACTTATTCATTTTATTTAACAAGGACACTGATCTAACTTTGAGAGAAAGATTTATTTTGAGATATCATATTTTTATATTATGAATTTAAGACAATTCATTTCAAATTACTTGAAGTATATTATCATCCGACTCCCAGTTGTAAATTTTGAAAATTTATTTTAAGAAGTTATATAAAAACACCCAGTTGTAAATTTTGAAAATTTATGAAAAAAAATAATTTAAAAAACTTTCAACCATTTAATAAAAGAAGTTTGCAAGGAATGAGCCATGGCTCTTTTAGTCATTAAATAATTGATTTCAAATTATTAAAATGACCTGGGTTTTTCATGTAATTTTGACTTGCGATACTATTTATTAAGGTCGACTTTTTTATTGTTTCTTTTCTTTTATTTTGAAATGTTTTTTTTGTGCTTTAGGTCATATTTTGGATTATAAATTCATCCCTTTTAACAGCTCACATACTCATGTATCTCGTTATTTTGATACTATTTATTCCTTTGTTTTAAATTTGAAATAAAATTGATTCAAACAGAACCTTCTTCAATTTGAGCCAAAAGCCGGGCACAATATAATCTCTGTGCAACAAATGTAAATATACAAGGCAAATTAAGAGATAAGATGTGACCATCATTAATGGCTATTTACATGACATAAGCAAATAAGTTTATCATAAATCTGTATTGCCTGAAATTTATGATTTGCAAGTTATTAGTTAAATCTTTTTTAAAAATTCAATTAAATAAAACCAAACAAGGTAGCCTTTTCAAGTTCAACACTTGTGCTAATATGTAAAATACACCAAGTTGTATTATGACTTTACAGTCTTCAGATACATGTATATATTTTAATTACATGTAATTACATCTTTACTTTATTTTAATTTTTAAAATCATGGATGTATCCTAATTAAATATACAAGTCCAGCTGTTGGTGTTTTGCTTGATTTAAGACAATTACATTATTTTTTTTCTAATGAACACAGTGCTGATTCTATTAGAATGATAGATAAAATAATTATTTGTTGGACCTGACTGCTTGCAGCGCCACCTGTTTTATCAATTAGGGGGAGTAACTGACCAATGTTCCTCACTGCGCAATTGTAACCTAAACGGTATTCAAAACCTCGGAATATGCCCGTTTGTATATTGCAAGTTAGCTTTATGTTATAACAGCCCTCTATCTATATTTCAAAGAATATTACTGGCTTATTTATTTTTTTTAGAATTTTTTTCCCAGAGACACCTCCCTCCGAAAAATATGTCGTTTTCTGGAGACATTACGGTACTATTCTTTCTTGTCTGTAGACATTCTCATCCTTTTACCCTTATCATTTGAAGAAGTTGAGCAGTCACACAGTTTGCTGAATATGAATATCACATCTGTTATAATAAAGCCATATTTGGAATAAAAGACATCAAATACGTCAATTTTTTTTTTACAAAAGTACAATTTTGAAACAAACTATAACTAAAAAAAAAGAAAAAGTTGCGTAAAACGTGGCTTATAAGTACATTGTCATAGGCAGAGAACAAGCATACTTTGTGAGATAAGACTCAGAATCACAGAAAAAATACACAGAGGAAGAAGTGATAAAAATGTTAAGAATTTTGATCGATTATATATTTGTCCAGTTTGGAAGACTTGTTTTTCAACAGACCATTGGAATTGCAATAGGCACAAACTGTGCCCCTTTTTTTAGCCGATCTGTTTCTCCACTCTTATGAGGCTAAATTCATCGAAGGGCTTCTTCAAAGTAAAGACAAAAAATGGCCCAGTCCTTTAATTTCAGCTTCCGTTATACAGATGATATTTTATCATTAAACAACCCTCGCTTTGGTGATTTTCTTCATCTTATTTATCCAAAAGAGCTTGAAATTAAGAATACTACAGATACTTCCACATCAGCATCGTTCCTTGACCTTCATGTATAATTTACAACAGAGGTACATTACAAACTAGCCTGTATGACAAACGCGATGACTTCACTTTTCCAATAGTCAACTTTGTAGCAACATTCCAAAAGCACCAGCATATGGAGGTAAAGTAAGTGAGAACCGAACCGTCAAAACGAATAATCCAAGGACAATGGCAACACCGGAAACAAAAAAGAAACAGACACAGCACGAGCACGGCACAGAAAGAAAAATGAAGGGTTTACATCTCACAACTCATTCGCTACTGAAGGGTTTGTGGTCGTTACATTGACTTCCTTGATAGAGCTCAGTTGCTTACAAATAGACTATTTAAGCAAGGATGCGTTACAAAAAACTGAAAGTTATCACTACAGAAATTTTACGGTCGACTTCACGATCTTGTGGATCGCTATGGGATATCTGTTTCCTAGATGACAACCGATCCATCCCTCTACAACTAAAGTGTGTTTTTCCTCTATTGGATTCGAGTTTACTACCGGAGTTGACATGTTAAACACGGCGGGTGTCTTATAAGAAGCAGGAGATGCTTACTCTACCGGTACACCTGATCTCACCCATGGTTTTTTATTGGGTCCGTGTTGTTCATTTGTATGTGCGTCTTAATTTTTCTTTTTTGTCCCGTACTCAAGTGGTGTCCTTGTTTCTTAGTGTGTCTGAATTTGCCATTGTCCATGGATTGTTCGTTCTTTTGATTGACGGTTCGGTTCCCACTTACTTTATAACTGGAATACTACATTCAATATAAACCATTTCAAACAAACAGAAGTTACTTCTCGATTTCCCTTTTATGGTCAAGAAGGGCCTTTTTAGATACTAGTATGCCTTTGTATGCCTTTTACACAAATTTCTTCAAAATTTTCTATGTTAAAAACCAAGATTTTTTTTTTTCATAAAAAAACTCGTTTAAACTTACAAGAATCTACCTTGTGTGTTGTTTGATATCTTATTCAACAAAATATTTTTTTTATTCCAACTCACTTGCTTTAAATTTTACACAGAACCTGTTATCGTAGTATACCCATTCGCCATGGTGCAAAATTGTAGAAA
>MJUU01062115.1:101031-112389 GCA_002080025.1 Modiolus philippinarum
GACTTAATTTCTTGACACTACACTGAACATGGGGTAGGATGCCGAAAAAGGCTACCCATTGTATTTGTTAGTTTGTACCTAAATGCACATCTGGAATTGTGGGATCCTTTGTTTTTGTCCATGATTTAGACGGTGTAACAATACCCTTGCCCACTCTTCTCTACCGAGTAACCTCTCCCAGCAGTTACTGGTATTATTAGTTTATATCAGATAGATAATATATGCAGAGAATAACAAATTAAAAAATGCTTTATTCACAAATGCACAATTATGCCCTGGGGGCTGATGGCATAAACAAAATACAAATACAAAATACATTACACAAATACAATGAACTTATGCAGTCTGGGAGTCCACTTTCCTCAGTATTAATGACTTTTTTATAAATGGAGCAACACACTGCATGCATTGAAAAGACGAAATCAAGTTTTTGAGTTGAAGATTTTTGTTTAGTTTGTAAAATTCTGGGAAAATTTTATTTATATTTTTCATTAATTCTTCACGTTCACTTTCATATTTCGGACATGTGAAAAAATAATGAGTTTCATTTTCAATTTCATTTAAATTACAGTATTTACAAATTCTATTTTCTCTTTTGATTTTTTTATACCTACCTCTCTCAATTTCTAAAAAATGATCACTTATTCGAATTTTGCATAATTTTTTTCTATTTTCATATTCCATTTTTAAAATAAATTCTTCAATAATGTAATTTGTTTTTATTTTACTATACAAGAAAATTTTGTTGCTTTCAGTAGCTGTATTTAATTTGTCAAAAAATAATAACACATATTTCTACATTTATTGTTTTTTCACTTTTTTTACCTTTTCGGGGCTTACTATATGGTGTGAGGTTCCTCGCTGTGTTGAAGACCATATGGTGACCCCTAGATGTTTTGTTTTTTGTCGTTTTAACCTGGATATGGGATGTTGTCTCCTTGACATTTACCCCATTTCCTTTCTTTTTCATATACGTCGTTTTCGAGATCCTTTCATTCCCGGAATGACGTAACATCTTTTATGACGTTCCCGGCATTTTCAGGTTCACATACATTTCCGGTTTATTGCATTTCCAACACACACTTTGTAAATTTGTCTAAGAAATGCTATCTAATTTGTAAATTAAGGGACTTTTACTTTCCCTGCGAAGATGAGTATTTGTTTTAAATGACGTGATTTTTATTTGAACATTTTTTAAGACATTTGTTCCAGTAAAATCGACGCAAATGAGACGAAATTTAAGTTCACTTCCAAACATAAAAATTTTGTGTTATTCTGCAGACAGACAGTGCAGTCGTGTTACCGCGGTTCTTAACTTCAAGCTTCGCAATAAAATAGAATGAAAATTTAACCACTGTTTACAACATTCTGTAAGTGGAACTTGTCAAATAAGATATTGCTATTTACAGCAAGTACGAAGCGGAAGACGTCAAGCACCGCAACGTCACTATTATCACGTGACAGTATGTTATCCCGTAGTAGATCTGTATCTCGAAAACGCCGTATTCATGGTATTGCTTCCAATTCTCAAATTTTAGAACTTAAATTATTCACTTGCCCTGACATTCCTGCCATTAATCAAAAAAATATTTATTTGTATTAAATGATTGATTCAATTTCAAATATTTTATATCGATAAAATAAAAATTGAAAATAAAAATAAATGATCATATTACCATTAAAAAATAGGCTTTTTTATAATGGAATGAAGTCAAGTTCACTGAAAAATCATGCATTTTCTTGTCGTGACATTTTGTTCATATTATGACTCCAACATGCTACATCCTGACGCAACTCCCATGTCAGAGTACTTCAAGCCCTTTGATTATTGCAGTTATCGATCCTGGATGGCTGGAAGTATATTTCCGGGGTAGCAGACGCTTGTTGTTTTGACGAATTTTCTCAATCATTTGAGCATTATGTTATTGAAAAGCATAATGCCATTTTATTTGGAAAGTTTTTGGTCAAATATACGACAGTATATAACAAGATGCAGACCCCAAGCAGAAGTCAAAATTTGGGACAAAGGAGTGAGCATTGTCAACGCTCTGCATCAAGGTAAGACTTCATATTTTGATTGGATTCCCTGTAAATGGATTGTATGGATACGTTCGATGAATAAATGCCAGTCCTGAACGTATGCTGTGAGCAATGGATGCACGTCTACAATAGCAACTTCGTCGTCGCAATGTCAATGATCCTGGCCATGGATCATGCAATCTTTATTTAAGCAGTGAAAACAACCGTCGCGAAGTAACACATAGCTGCATTTAGTTTGCTGACACAACCTTCCCTTGCGTCTTTTCTATACTGCATGACTGTGTATAAGTTGTAATTTAGCGTATAAACAAATATACTCAAAATTCTTGCGTAACGATATTGATCCGCTTTATCGTTGTCATGGTTGCATATATTCATTCGTAATTTCTCGGTTATTATCATGACCCTTTTCGATGCAGTGGAATTCCGAATGGATTTATATGTCTTTAGTTTCGTACCAGAATTCCCCAGTAAAACTGTTTTTATTCTGTTTTCTTCATTTCGATTTTACCATCAACATGTTTGAATGGCCATCAAGCAAGGTATTCAAATGCTTTATTTTTTACACATATTTTAGAAATCTTCTCTGAAAGATTGATGTGTCCATTTGCGTATATTTCCAAGAACGATAACTCTCGACGCAGGGATTTTTTCAACTCATAGTATTGGGAACAAAATTGCAGTTTCCAAAATATATGGAAGCTTCGCTTCCTATAAGCATTGATGCCAAAAGATAGATTCTTGCAATTTGAACTGCGTGAAAAATAATAAAAATGTATGTTGCGAGACAGCTTAATGTCATTTAAATTAGACACAGGAAGAACGTTTGTGTAGCGGTATTACATGGAAAACAACGAAATAAAAATATGAAATAAAATTAAAATCTAAAAAATGTATGTACAAGAAAGAAAGGGCCAGAAATTTTTGGAGTTAACTCCTTTTGCGAGGGTGAAAAGAAAAGGGGTACATCACCGTGGACAGAGACACGTGTCACTAATGTCGTCTCTAACTAAAACCTTAATTAAAACTGACGATAAGAATTTAATCAAAATGTCCACTTGTCCACTAGCAGATATTTGGACGCCCTCTTATTTTCACCAATAGAAAAAGGAGTCACAACGCTGTCAGTAATAGTAGAAGCAACAATAAGTTGTCACTAATCACTTTTTACTAATAAACAATGAAAGGATAGGGAGAAAATGCACATAAAACAAATTCTCTACATAAAGCTTTGGAATCATCCTTTTGTTAGAAGTGGGATCATCAACAAACAAACAAATCATAGCAGGAAATGTGTTCTTGCAACCGCTGTAATCCGTTACCCGACAAAAACGACTAACAGAAGTCAATCAAAACATACAAACAGGTCACTCATCAAGTTCAACGCATAATAAAACCATAGCAGGAAATGTGTTCTTACAACCGCTGTAATCCGTTACCCGACAAAAACGACTAACATAAGTTAATCAAAACATAGCAGGAAATGTGTTCTTATAACCACTGTAATCCGTTACCCGACAAAAACGACTAACAATCAAAACATAGCAGGAAATGTGTTCTTACAACCGCTGTAATCCGTTACCCGACAAAACGACTCACAGAAGTCAATCAAATCATAGCAGGAAATGTGTTCTTACAACCACTGTAACCCGTTACCCGACAAAAACGACTAACACATACAACCAATCACAGGTCACTCATCAAGTTCAACGCATAATAAAATCATAGCAGGAAACGTGTTCTTACAACCGCTGTAATCCGTTACCCGACAAAAACGACTAACACATACAAACAATCATAGGTCACTCATCAAGTTCAACGCATAATAAAATCATAGCAGGGAACGTGTTCTTACAACCGCTGTAATCCGTTACCCGACAAAAAGACTCACAGAAGTCAATCAAAACATACAATCACAGGTCACTCATCAAGTTCAACGCATAATAAAATGATAGCAGGAAACGTGTTCTTACAACCGCTGTAATCCGTTACCCGACAAAATGACTTACAGAAGTCGATCAAAACATACAAACAATCACAGGTCACTCATCAAGTTCAACATATAATAAAATCATAGCAGGAAAAGTGTTCTTACAACCGCTGTAATTCGTTACCCGACAAAATGACTAACAGAATTCAATCAAAACATACAAACAATAACAGATCACTCATCAAGTTCAACATATAATAAAATCATGAGATTTGGGCACCATAAACAGGTCAGAAAAATATTTGGAAATAACAAATTGAAAATTAAATTGCAAATACTTGAAAGTACAAATTCCATAGAACCAGTTTAACCCACCGTTTCCTTTGAAATGCCTGTACCAATTAAGTCATTACAATTGCGGTCGAAAATTTTGCCAGTGGTATCCACCCGATTTGTCCTTTTGTCCCTTGACCACTCTTCTGTAATTTTGCTTTTACCAACATCCACAAGATAATTGCGCGAGGTAATGAAATCAAAATACCTGTATAAACCAAACTTACAAAAGTGTCCGAATAACAAATATCTGTATTTCATTTTATTTCCTCAGACGGTTAAGATAGCTTTTTTTATTTTTACAAATATTTTTATTTTTCATCGTCAGGATTTGGCAATAAGGTGTCTTATTAGGAGCAGGAGATGTTTACTCTACCAGTGCACCTGATCTCACCAATGGCAGGAGATGTTTACTCTACCAGTGCACCTGATCTCACCAATGGTTTTTTATTGGGTCCGTGTTGTTCATCTGTGTGTGTGTGTGTGTGTGTGTGTGTTCATTTTTTTCTTTTCTGTGCCGTACTCATGTTGTGTCTGTTTCTTTGTTGTTTCCGATATTGCCATTGTCCTTGGAGTATTCGTTATGGATTGACGGTTCGGTTCTTACTTACTTTGATAAAATATTCGAACTTTTTCATAGATTCTCTCTGTCGCAAATACTTCTAAGATGATTACAAAACTTCTGGACGTATTGTTAGTTTTTCATGAAAATTTATGAATTCCACTAACGTTGATATATTTTTACTATTTGTTTAAAATCC
This sequence comes from Modiolus philippinarum, assembly GCA_002080025.1. Taxonomy (NCBI): domain Eukaryota; kingdom Metazoa; phylum Mollusca; class Bivalvia; order Mytilida; family Modiolidae; genus Modiolus; species Modiolus philippinarum. The sequence goes on from MJUU01062115.1 coordinate 106,096, forward strand.
GGATCTGAATCGCACTCTCTTTTCCCCATAATTGTTGCTCTTGATATCATATAGCCCCTACAAACAGTGAAATTGGTGTTCTTGGAAAAATTTGCGAAGGCCGTGTTTTGGTGTCTTTAAGCAAAGACATATTTTGCTGTTGGAAAGCGTAATATACAATCATAAATACTCATATTTAAATTTTTGTAATTTTTTCAGCGGCGCAGGAGTATTTGCGAACATGTGAGCCTATAATGCTGCTCAAAGTGTAAAATAGATTTGGTCCCTCACAGTTGCTGATTTCACCCGTTTGCTCCTCCTTATTTTGGCTTAAACGTCTATAAGCATCACCATTTCTATGATCTTCTATTCTTAGCATACTGTAGTTCGACAAATGGGCTATTTTGAATTTCGTTGTAGCAACTACCTATAAACATTCGACAAGCTACCAAAATTTGACCTTTTAACCTCTCCACAGAACAATACTACCTACGTTGTTCTTCACTTACATTTAAATATATTGCATTACCAGAAATATGTCAAATATATATGTAAAAATAGGACACGATTATGGCTTTTAAAAAGATTTTATACAAACATTTTATTTTGGCACAATGATTTAGTATTTAATTTTTGTTAAGAGGATCAGAACACGTGGTCATGGCATTCCCTGGTGGATATTCAGGTATGTTATTACATGTACATGTTTGTAAATATCTTGCTGCATTCTTTTTGTTACACTTTGTATATGTAAATGCAATTCCATTTAAATAGATATTAAATAGCCAGATCACAGGGCTATCAGCACGGTTATCATCCCGAGACCCCCATATTAGCCCGAGGCGTCAGGAATGATAACCGTGCTGATATGGAAAAGGCCATGTCTTGATCTGTTTATTATATACAATTAAGAGTTGTCATCACACCCGGGCTGAAATAGCCAGATTGATATGGATATTTCATAACAAGGCGGTCTGATATGGCCATATCAGACTGGGTATATGATATATAGAGATTAATACATGGCTCCCTCCATATCAGCACGGTTATCATCCCAAGACTCCAATATCAGCCCGAGGCGCCAGCCGAGGGCTGATATGGGTCGAGGGATGATAACCGTGCTGATATGGAAAAGGCCATGTCTTAATCTGTTTATTCTACTTCCAAATAGGAGTTATCATCACACGCGGGCTGAAATAGCCATATCACTGGTCTGATATGGATATTTCAAAACGAGGCGGTCTGATATGGCCATAACAGACTGGGTATGTGATATGGACTGTTAACTTCCGGCTTTATTAGATATGCAAAACAGAACATATCTTCGCTAAGTATGTAATAAGGACTGTTAACTTTAGGCTACATTGTTACATATGCAAAACAGAACATATATTCGCTAAGTGTGTAATAGTAATCATAGTTATCACCTTTCTTTGCTGATTCAGAATTCATTATAATAGTACCCGATTATGGAACTACAGAAGAATATAAAAAAAGCTCATTAAGCAATTTCCAATTTTGAAGGTTCTTAGGGTTAAATGACAAAAAAGAAAAGGTACGCATGACGTAGTTTCATACGGATGTCTTTGGGTGTGCTGTTTACACATATTGATAGAATTCTAGCAAATATAACCGGAGTAGATCATTTTACATTTTACTAGTAACCCAGGATTATAAAAATATTGTACATGTGTATGTCTATGAGCATGAAGTACTGTTTATGAGTGGTTACTCCTTGAAACACGTGTTTACTTTTTATATGTAAATTTGGGTATTTTAGTACTTAAACTTTATACAATACTGTTCTTGAAATGTTTCAATATCAGTAAAACGTTCTCTTGATAGACAATGTTATGAAATGACCCAAGCCTGGAAAAAGACCTTCATAATTAGATTCACCTTCCCAGTACACCTCATGAAAGATCAAAAACCGACAGGGAAACATCGTAAAATGGATAAAATATCAACTAATTGATATATACGATAAATAAATAATTCATTCGTCGAAAAGCTGTCAACCTAGTCACTAAACATCTAGATTTTTACGATAAAGCGTATACATTTATGTTTTTGGGAACAAACTTTCTTGAAACAGCCTGGCATCATTTGATTTCAAATAAAATGAGAGGTTATAGTAATGCCGTTCACTAAAGCCAAATCAGTGGTATGAATTACGTCAAGGAGAACAATCCAAAAATGAATATATAGTTACCATTCGCCAGCTTGAGAAAATTTCACATAACACTCTGCTCCGTCAAAAAATTCTTATATACCAGTAATCAACTTGGAAATCAAATAAGTACTTGAGACTTGCTTTTTAGAGAAGACTTCTAACTCATACAAATTAAAAGTTAATGTCGGGGATAAATGTTTGGATGTATAAAACATCTAGCACAGACCTTTGAAGGTACAGCTGCAGGACAGGAGTAAAACTTTTATTACATAGCTACCTGCAAAACAGAAATGTGATATGCAAGTTAGATTTTGGAATTTGTTGTCTTCATTAGCGGTCGGGGAAACTGAACAGCGATTCAAAAAAAGTCTTAATTAACGATCGGTTACGAAATAGACTTCATCATCAGCAGACATTTCCGTTCAGAGAAATTAACTGACATTAACTATATTTGAAAAAAAACTCAAAATTCAAATGTTTCTTGGTCATTTGTTCTTTACTATGTATTTTGTGGTTTTCAGATCCAGCAAATAGAACCCAATATGGAGCACCACAACCTACATATGCTCACAATGCTGCTCCACCGATGTATCCTCCACCTCCGAATCCATATGGAGCACCTCCAACGCAGTATTCAACACCAAATCCCATGATGAACAACTTGACACCAGAACAGGCTCAACATATTCAAGCTACAACAGTGGCAATAACAATGGGATTAGACCCTAATAGTCCTACTAATAATGAAAATTCAGTGCAAATGAAATGTCCATCATGTCAGGCACAGATAACTACGTCTACAACTTACGAAGTTGGATCATGCACTTTCTTGTGGTGTATTATCCTGCTATTTATGGGGTATGCCAATATATATTGCTTTAGTGATTTAACATTATGGAAATAAATGAGATACTTTGTTCCTGTGAGGTATTGTATAAGTAGTTATTTTCACGAGTAAATGTTTGTTATATTTGTGCTTATTCTGATTTTGTGACAATTGCAAACCGCTTAAGGTGTTTCGGGGGTAAAAGCAAAATCCATTTTCAATTTTTCAATAGAATGCAGAATTAAACTTCAAAAATTGAACTTCCAAAAAATAAAATAAAAATTAGGGGTCACGGGCCATATAAGCTCACAACATTTCACCGAAAATAGGGAATATTTAGTTAGAATGTTAAGGAAAATTATCATTTTTTAAAAATTATTCAAGTTAAATCCATGAGAATTTTGATTAATTTCTTATATGGCTAGCCCCGATCACGGGACTTATTATGTAATTATTTCATGAAATCAATTTTTTCATAGTGATTCCTTCGTAAAATTTTTTTTTTTTAAATTACCTCCCTTGTTTAAATTTTTATTGAGGGAATATTACAGTATAAATACTATTCTGAATTTTTCGTCTAAAATGGGGGATAGACGTAGAGAAACGGGCCCATTGTTTGAGTTTTAAGGGGAAATATTTTAATATAGATTTGTCCAAATTTTAACATGTAATGAAAAATACCTATCAAATCATGAAACATGAAAACAAAATGGCGGAATACCACCGGTCCTCCTTAATGTAAATAAAACTCTTTATAATAAATGATAAGAAATTTCGAATATATCAGTCAGCAAATAAATTGAAATATAAAAAAAGCGTCCTGTGTAAATAACCACTTGTAATATGTGTTAAAAATTCTTTCGCATTATCAATAATAATGAGTTATAGATTTCAAGAGAAATATTTTGTAAAATTATGACCAATTACATTTATCTTGGTGTAATGTCGCACAATCGAAACACCAAACTAGATGCAGTTGTAAAAGTAATTAGAGAAAATGAAGATTTAAACAAAACAGAGAAAGCTTAAACTAGTTTAACACTTGAAACTGTCTCCTGCTTCGTAAGTTAACGAGTCAAAGAGGTGATGAACTTAATGGTTAATTACACATTTTGTCATTGGAATGGGGAGAGATGGGTGAGGACAGAGATTTTTGCCTTTCGGGTGTGTCCTTTTCCCTAGAGGTATGACTGGAATGTTTATGTTTCAGAGAGCGTGTTGTTTCTTCACAGTTTCTCTACATATTTGGGCTGACAAACTTTCTGTAATATTGCCTCATACTACCTCGCATAAATTTGGTATTTCTTTATGCACCACCTGGTTCGGGCACTTGTAACTGGCAAATGGTTTTGGTAGTTAGTGTGTCATATGTAATATAGTAGCACGATTGTCTTGCTTATGTCCTAATTTTGTGGTGATTTTGTTCATTTAAATTTGATTTTTGTTTATTTCGATCTTTTCTGAATTGCTGTTTTTTTTTGTTTGTTTGTTTGTATTTTTTTTTTTGATTTTAAGTATTTTCTCATTTTTATCTCAGTTTGCTTCAGTATAATGTTTTCGTTTTAAGGCGGAAGTCATCATTGCAGTCCAACAACTGACCAATAAGAATATGTAGATAAAATTGACTGATGATTTTCTGACCGCACGAACTAAGTGGAAATGGTAATCCAGAAGCGAAATGTCGCAATAACGTGATAACTTAAGAATCGTAATGGAATATTCTTGACTGACCATAGCTGAACACCCATGCCCTGATATGCAGAGAGAATAAGACAAATTTGGATTAAAGTTTGTGCATGTGAGCTATGCTTCTTAGAAATCTTACAGCTTGATAGACTATTTGACACGGGATGGCAAAGACTTTTAAATGTGATTCTGGTTATTGATTTTTTTAAACTCGTACATTTACATAAAATTTGTAATTACCGATTCAAATAACAAGAGTTATAAATATCTTTCAGGTTTATATTATGTTTTTGGATACCGTTCGTAATGGACTGCTCCAAAGATGTGGTACATACGTGTCCCAGTTGTAAAGCAGAATGTGGTCGATTTTCCAGACAGCGTAGTGGAAGAGGAACAGTTGGCCCTGGTATTAATCGAGGTCGTCATCGACGAGGACGTTATGGAAGACGCCGTTAATTGATTTATTCAAAGTTCATCTCATCCATTTGGATGGAGAAGCTTTGAGACTTGCCATGACATTATTTTCTTTGTTTACTGTGTCTATTGAATACATCTGCTTAAAGCAGGTTTTGTTATGCCACAATTAGACTGTGCTAGAGTTTGTCATTGACTTACTTACATGTATTTTTGTTCATTGCTCAAAACCTCATGGTGACTTCAAGAAGAAGAAAACAGCACATTCCATTTGTTTTACCTTACCATGTAGAAATTTTGTCCAATGTACATGTATCTAATTATCCTTCCATTTGTTCATTCATTTGGGTATAGAGCAGCATAGGCATTATTATGATAATAACAGTGTGTTTAGCAACGACTATGCCAAAATAGTGGTCAGGGTTGAGACCATAGTGCACGACCTGGAGGGGAGTGCACTATGTGTATTCAACCCTGACCACTATTTTGGCATAGTCGTTGCTAAACACAATGTTATTATCATTATTATGCTGACTGTGTCATTAATTTTCATCTTTTTATTATAATTTCCAAGTTAATAAATAGTTGTTCTTTTCAGTTAGTCGCTATATTAAATTCCTATATTTCAAATAGTTGCATAATGTCATGGAAATTTGAAAAACTTTTTATGGCAAATCTCAAAAAAATTATTCATTTCATGATATAAAATGAAGAGATAAGTAAAATGAATGGCCACAATTGGGGTTAAAACTTTATTTTATTACAAATATTACCAAATTTAGATTGATTTCGATTTTCATCACTATTTGTAGCTCCGCCTTCAAAGTCATGTGACAGGCATAGTACACAGCTGTAGGTATACTATGCCAAAATAGTATATTGGACACTATTAATGCAGTTTCTTACAGGAAGCATAATAATACTTAATATACAGTGTATAATAAGCCACTCACTAAAGCCTAAATAATATAAAAGGTACCGGTTGTTGTAAAAAAAATCTGAAATATATATTGTAGATCAAATAACAAAGCTTCATGGACAGACCTGTCACAAGAATTAATTTTCCAACTCACCAAACTTATTGTTTACCTAGTTTGTAAATCTATAGAAGTGATACAGCTCACCTAAATTTTTAAACCGTCGTTACAGTTGCAAATTTAATATGCTGTCAAAATTGAATTGCAGTAAGAAAACTTTGATTGTTGTTCATTTCAGC
>MJUU01062116.1:8502-47859 GCA_002080025.1 Modiolus philippinarum
TAGGGGGTTCATAACTTTAGCTTTCGCTGTTAAGATATTATTGGTAATTTGTTCTTCGTCACCTTTTACACATATTGCGGTCTATGGATTTCCAAATGTTTTGATCTAATATGCACTGAGGAGACATAAGTTGTCGAAATGCGGCAGTAACTAAATTCACAGTAATGTAAGTAAGAACTGAACCGTCAGTCAAAAGAACGAACAATCCATGGACAATGGCAACATCGGAAACACCAAGAACAAGGACACCAGTTGAGTATGGGATAAAAAAGAAAAATGAAGACACACATACAAATGAAAAACATGGACCCAATAAAAACCATGGGTGAGATCAGGTATGCCGTTTTAAGTGCCCACATCTCACTATTTTATAACGCCTAGTTTTCTTACATTCGACTTGATGAGTGCCCTGTGTTTGTCTATATGTTGTAGTTGTCCACTAGCTTAAGACACTAGTGCTTTTGTCGGGCAAAGGATGACAGTGATTGTAAGAACACTTTGCCAGTTTAATTGATGTTTGTTGACAATCCCGCACCCATGACCAAGAAAGACATGGATGTAGCGTTGCTCGACAATTAGCAAAGAATTCCGCTTAAACCGGTGCTAGGGGCCGTCTTGAACTTACTATGAGGTATGAGCAAAGCTCATTGTTGAAGGCCTCATGGTGACTTCAAGATGAAAAACAACAATAAAAGCGTTGTTCCTTTGCTTGTTTTTTACCATGTATTTGTAGAGACTTTGTCTCATGTGCATTTACTCCATATCCTTTTATTCACCATGCCGATAGAGCAGGCATCTCCTGCTTCTCATAAGACATCCGCCATGTTGAACATGTCAACTTCGGTAGTAAGTCAGCAAGTTCGCCAATTGTTATTTGAGGACTTGTAGAATTAGGGTGAGCACACCAATCTGACAACATTATTACGAATATTATGAAATTGTCAGCGACCATTAAAATGACAGTAATGCAAAATCTTTGAAATGAAATAATACATTACTGATAAAAAAAACAAAACATCGAAATGACTGTGAATTTAGTTTCTGCATACAGTCATTTCGACAACTTAACGTTGTGGTGAAATTTTACTGTTTAACAATATTTGAAATTGGATAGATAATCGTGGCTTAAAGGGACTATCGGCTATGAAATCGTTTTATCATGCTCCCAACTATCATTCATTCTTCTATATGGGTTCGTAGTTGTTAACTTGAATGATACATGTATCATGTGTTAGCGGCCGTCTTGAACTTACTATGAGGTATAAGCAAAGCTCATGATGAAGAGTGTCTTGGTGACACACCAATATGACAATTACAATAAAAGTGTTGTTTACTCTTCTGGTTTTGGCATGTATTTTAAAAGATTTTGACACATGTCCATATCCTCCCATTGTGAATATAAGACTGTAGGCTGTCTCTCCTGCAGTTAGGAGTCCGTAAAAATATTTTGCGAGGTGTGTGCTCTCAATCTATTTCAGTGTTTGTATACTTGTTATTGAGAAAATATCTCATGTGGATCCACTATCATACTTTAAATATTGGCATTTCAAATGTTACTCTGATCATTATATTCAGAGGGCCCACATCTGACTATTTTATTTTGACAATTTTTGTTGCAGTTGACTCAGTGAGTGCACTGTTGTTTATATGATGTGGTTGTCTTTTATGACAAATACTGAAAAGATACCGAGTAATTACACATGACACGAAGTCTCTACAAATACATGATAGAAACAAGCAATGACATAACGCTTTTATTGTTGTTCTGAGTCTTTTTGTCTATGATCAATAAATGACGGCATTTGTAAAAAGAACTATTCAAGTTAATTTTATTTCTTTATTGACAATCCCGCATCCATGTTGAAAACAACCCCCAAAAAACAAAGAACAAAGGAAAAAATATAAATAAAAAATAATAAATAAATAAATAAAAGACATGGATGATGCGTTAATCGACATTCACTATGCCCTGCATTCCTCTCAAATAGGTACCACGGGCAGTCTTGAACTTACTATGACGTGTGAGCAAAGATCATTGTTGATAAAGTCATCGGGAGGAGGAACACTATAAAGACGTTGTTATTCTGCTTGTTTATAGCGACTTCCCTCATGTGCTTCCGCTTCATATCCTTTTCAATGAATATTTAAATGAATATTGTAACCGGAGAGCATGAATCTCCTCACAAAATTGCAATGGTCAACTCCGGGGATCGAACCCGGGATCTCTAGCAATTCAGCCAGCCACCTAACCGAATGAGCTAAAGAAATATTCCGTTAGCTCAGTCGATTTTACTGGCTATATATCTTCTACCTACTACAACGCAGGTAGGCTGTCCTGTCACACTTCCCCCACCTCGAGAGTCATCATACATTCTATGTATGACTCTCAACACAAATCACACACAAACCCTGGTTAGCTCCTTCTAACCACCGTGGGTTTTTTAGCTGGGCGCCAAATGTAACCGGAGAGCATGAATCTCCTTACAAAATTGACTAATGTTCAACTCCGGGGATCGAACCGGCCGGGACCTCTAGCACTTCACCCAGCCACCTAACCAAATGAGCTAAAGAAATATTCCGTTAGCTCAGTCGATTTTACTGGCTATATATCTTCTACCTACTACAACGCAGGTAGGCTGTCCTGTCACACTTCCCCCACCTCGAGAGTCATCATACATTCTATGTATGACTCTCAACACAAATCACACACAAACCCTGGTTAGCTCCTTCTAACCACCGTGGGTTTTTTAGCTGGGCGCCAAATGTAACCGGAGAACATAAATCTCCTTACAAAATTGACTAATGTTCAACTCCGGGGATCGAACCCGGGACCTCTAGCACTTCAGCCAGCCACCTAACCGAATGAGCTAAAGAAATATTCCGTTAGCTCAGTCGATTGTACTGGCTATATATCTTCTACCTACTACAACGCAGGTAGGCTGTCCTGTCACACTTCCCCACCTCGAGAGTCATCATACATTCTATGTATGACTCTCAACACAAATCACACACAAACCCTGGTTAGCTCCTTCTAACCACCGTGGGTTTTTTAGCTGGGCGCCAAATGTAACCGGAGAACATAAATCTCCTTACAAAACTGACTAATGTTCAACTCCGGGGATCGAACCCGGGACCTCTAGCACTTCACCCAGCCACCTGACCAAATGAGCTAAAGAAATATTCCGTTAGCTCAGTCGATTTTACTGGCTATATATCTTCTACCTACTACAACGCAGGTAGGCTGTCCTGTCACACTTCCCCCATCTCGAGAGTCATCATACATTCTATGTATGACTCTCAACACAAATCACACACTAACCATGGTTAGCTCCTTCTAACCACCGTTGGTTTCTTTTTAGCTTGGCGCCAAATGTAACCGGAGAACATAAATCTTCTTACAAAATTGACTAATGTTCAACTCCGGGGATCGAACCCGGGACCTCTAGCACTTCAGCCAGCCACCTAACCGAATGAGCTAAAGAAATATTCCGTTAGCTCAGTCAATTTTACTGGCTATATATCTTCTACCTATTACAACGCAGGTAGGCTGTCCTGTCACACTTCCCCCACCTCGAAAGTCATCATACATTCTATGTATGACTCTCAACACAAATCACACACAAACCCTGGTTAGCTCCTTCAAACCACCGTGGGTTTTTTAGCTGGGCGCCAAATGTAACCGGAGAACATAAATCTCCTTACAAAATTGACTAATGTTCAACTCCGGGGATCGAACCCGGGACCTCTAGCACTTCAGCCAGCCACCTAACCGAATGAGCTAAATAAATATTATGTTAACTCAGTCGATTTTACTGGCTATATATCTTCTACCTACTACAACGCAGATAGGCTGTCCTGTCACAATGAGTAACTCATAAAACTAAACCCGGATAGTTTCTACAGCATAGAATAAATTGTAACTATTCTATTGTAAACAATGAATATCAATGATCAATTGAAGACGTCTGTATATCAATATATGTTTTAGAAGAAAATACATGTTACGTAAGCAGTATTTTCCCATTTTTTTCAACAAAATTTATTGCTCACAGTCATTCAATAATAAAGTACCGAAGTTTCTACTATTTTTGCTATTAAGCTGATATAATCAAAGGTATGACTTTGTATTTACAATGACAAATTGCACCTTGTTAATAATGAAGTTCATTAAATTCATAATAACTGACAGTGAGTGGTTTTATCATGACATATACAAGTTTTCAGTTATTCAATAGTACCGTTCTAAGGCTGACAAAATTGAGAAAATTCTACTATGACTTTCAGAAACTTCAAAATGTTAATTTAACTGATAATGTCGACTCTTTTATATAAATGTATACAAAATAAGCTAGAAGTTGGTAAAACGACGAATAAGAAAGTGAAGACTTTATCACGGCCAGTATCAAGTGAGCCCGCTAGCTTCATATTCGTAACGGTAACCAAAACCAACTCACAATATAAATAACTAAATACCGAAGTCACTGTCAATTTAAATTCTGCATATGCACATTTCGACAACTTATGTCTCTTCAGTGCAGATAAAATCTAAACGTTTGGAAGACCATAAACTCAAAGATGTTTAAAACGGATAAAGAACAATTAACCAATTTGATCTAAATGTATGGCCAAAATCAGCTAAAGACAGAACTTTGCATGAGGGAGATACTCCTTAGTTTTCAACAAAATTTACAAGAATTTAGATATTGTAAGGTTCCAAATAGAATCCGCTTTCGGGTCAGCACCGAAGTACTGACTACTGGGCTGATGAATACCCTCGGGGACTAACAGTCCACCAGCAGTGGCAAGCGACATAATTCAACAATTACGCCCCTGATCTATAGGAAGGACATAATTAAGAAAAGAACTGGTTTCTCTGTCTTTTATCCCGACAAAACCAGTGTGATTACTTTCCTGAAGTGTTAATGTAGAAAATAATGCGTGTTCATTTATGTGCCAACAGCACGCTTAAAGAATTTTTTATAATGTAATATATATTTATATTAAGGTTAATGAGGACTGCTGTCGCGTGATCAAACCAGAAAAATGGCGGGAAAAAACTTAAAATGCCCAGAATGGATTGAAATTTGACAGGAAGGTTACTTAGCATGTGAAACGGCGAGTTTGGTGTTAAAAATATCAAAAAGGCGACCGTTGCTATGGGAACGGAAAATGGCGGGAAAATTTCAAATTGCTCCAAATTGAATGCAATTTGATAGGAGGATTACATAGCATGTATAGAAACGAGTTTTAGTATTAATAATATCAGAAATGGCTACCACTGCCATGGAAACAGAAAAATGGCGGGAAAATTCAAATTGCTCCGAATGGGATGAAAATGAGAGATAATCTCGAAATAAGATGAGGCAAGGGAAAAATATAATAATAATAAAAAAATATCAATGTAAAAAGGCTGAAATGGGATAAATAACTGTAAAAATTTAATGAAAGACGTGATAGTTTTGTCAAAAAGAAAATAATGCATACAAAAGAATAATAAAAGAATAAAATCAAAAATTGTGCGAAGAGGGAAGCCAAAGCAAAATAATATAAAAAGCTATCTCCCATTCCAAACAATTAACACAGACATGATAAAAATACTCCCAGAACTGCTGATTTCCGTTTTATAAAGATTACTCCCGAGAAGTTAGGAACAAGAAAATATGTGAAATATCACCTCCTTCATATAGTCAATGTTATCCAAAATATACCCATAAAAAGCATACAAGGTCATTCCTGAACAGAATGGTGACCAACAGGAAATGCACACTACTTCTGGTCCCGCATGTGTGCTCCTTTATTTCTCCATAGGACATTTGCGAGGGTCATGTGCCAAACTATCATATGTAAATATCACAAAATTAGAATTTGTTGATGACAATTTTTTTAGGAGGCAAGAAAGTATCTACTTCCGGTTGCGCATATGCAAAACACAACTTCCTGTTTTCAGTTCATAAAATTCATAGTATTTGACAGTGAGTGGTTTTATTTTTACATAAAAAAAGTTCCCAGTAATTCAATAGTACCGTTCTAAGGCTGCCAAAATTAAGAAAATTCCTCTATGAATTTCAGAAACTTTAAAACTTTGTTTAACATGATAAAATGGATTCTTTAATAGCCTTTAACAATGAGCTTTGCTAATATCTCATAGTAAGTTCAAGACGACACCTACATGTAGAATCAGTTTGAGCTGAATTCATTGCCAAATATCTTGATTATGTATCAAAGTGTTGCAATTTTATCAGTTTATTTGCTGAGATAAGCTTTTTCATTTTTTTTATTTCATGCTAGAGTTACTGTAAATTCATTAATGGTGAAAGACCATCACAGAGTGATTGATCAACTCAATAAGTTTTAAATCGATGAAAAAGTCAAACCATAACGTTAACGTTGCTAACGTGACCCTAAAAAATGCTACATTCATGTTTCAAATTTAGAATAATGAAATATTGAAATTCAGTCGAGTATAAAATAAAGATAAAAAAATCATACTAACATTTAATATTTGTGACGAAATATGTATATTTACAAATATATATAATATGTAAACATAAATTCATCAAACAATAACCCATTTAAACTTCCCAATCAATAAGTTTTTGAAATATCCTATATCTTAACTGTACAAAGAATGATATTGTACTTAACTGTGTATACAACTTTTGTTTCTGTAACTACAGTTTTCTGCTTTTTGAGAGTTCCACTGGATGTTGATATTCAAAGTAAAGGTAAAGAAATTTTGAGGACAAAAAAATATCTTTTTGCGATTCTTTAAATCGGGTATTTTTACTTGTTTTGTCAGTTTCATGCTTCGAAATGTATGTTTACTGAAGGGTATAAAGGAAACATTTCAAAAAATTATGGTGAAGATAGTTGATTTTATTAGTCTCCTACCGGCTTTACCGACGGGGACTTTAGGTTTGCACTTCGTCAGTCCGTCAGACCGTCATTCCGTCAGTCTGTCAGTCCGTCACAATCAGTTTTCTGGACTTTTTTCCTATACTATTAAAGATATGTATCTAATATTTGGTATGTAAGTCTACCACCATAAGTTACAGACCAAGTTCGAGTTTGGTTCCGGTTCATTGATTTTGGACGGAGTTATGGCCCTTTAACATAGAAAATTTTAGTAAAATATAGGTTTTCCGGACTTTTTTTCTAAACCGTTCCAGATATGACGCTAATATTTGCTATGTGAGTCTACCACTATGAGTTACAGATCAAGTTCGAGTTTGGTTCTGGTCCATTGATTTTGGACGGAGTTATGGCCCTTTGACTTAGAAAATTTTGGTAAAATATAGGTTTTCCGGACTTTTTTCTAAACCGTTCCAGATATGAAGCTAATATTTGCTATGTGAGTCTACTACTATGAGTTACAGATCAAGTTCGAGTTTGGTTCCGGTCCATTGATTTTGGACGGAGTTATGGGCCTTGGACTTAGAAAATTTTGGTAAAATATAGGTTTTTGAGACATTTTTTCTAAACTGTTTCAGATATTAAGCTGATATTTGCATTGTTACTCAACCACTATGGGTTACAGATCAAGTTTGAGTATGGGTTTGGTCCATTGATTTTTAACGGTGTAATTGGCCTTTGGCTCCGAACTGGTATAACAAAGAATTATTCCACCGGTAGGGGACTTCTGTATTGCCTTGCAATACGATCCACTTGTTTAATTCTAATGCTCCTGATGTAATGTAACTCTTGAAACAAATGTACAGGATAGCAAAATATACAATTTTATTATGCAACTTTGTTTTTTTTTATGTTACTCTAATATGTGATAAGTATATGAAAAATGACCTTATCCAGGGCGTTAACAAGTATACCTATATATTTTTTAAATAACAGAATAATATGTTTTTCCCTTTTTATTGTCTGAGATTTTGTTAGAAAGAAATTATGCATATTATCCTAGTGGTAATTCTTTCTTCGAAGTCATTATTATTTAAGTAAAATAGTTTAGAAATTTCAAAATTGATGATGATTTTGAGATACAAATTTAAGACAAGCCTTATTCTATAATTGTTTTCCCTTTTTATTATTAATTGTCGTAAAAGCCTAAAATATTTGCCATGAGGTCTGAAAAATATTGTAAAATAAACAAAATAAATGAATCATAAGACATCAACTTTTCTCAAATTTACATCATTCACTCGCTACATAATTGATTCGTTACACTAGCGTTATGACAAATTTTTGACTTTTTCCTTTTGCTTAATTATCTCGCTGATTGGCGTATCATTCAGGGCTATATATACTCCAGTTCGTATATACAAATGTACATATAATCTTGAGGACAAATTCCAAGTTTCCGTCCGACCTTTGACTCAATTTTAACATATGTAATGGTATGAACATTTTTCTTTATTTTATACGACCTTTCAGCAGCAATTACTACATAGTTTCTACAGGACACAATTGCAATGGGAAGGCGGGGTTTTGCTCGCGTAATAAAATCGGTTGAGTTCAATATTTCTTTTCAAATGCTTGTACTAAGTCAGGATCGTCAGAGAACAATTTCCCATTGGTTTTGGGTCTTCTTTGTTTATTTGCTCCTGACGGTTCTGATCGACAATTCTTTTATTTCCCTTTTATGAGAATTAAATGATGCGGAACAGGAAAAGATTACGAGACCTTGTGAAATAAAACTATGAAATATAAGTTGTTGCTTTCATCTTTTATTTACTACGATACTTTATCAATGCGCAATCGTTTACATATACCAATGACATGTCATACCTAACACAGGATGAGCAAAAATAAGAAAATACCGAAGTTACTGTTGATTTATTTTCTGCATATGTGTATTTTGAGAACTTATGTCTCTTCAGTGCAGATTAAATCAAAACAATTGGAAATCCATATCCCAAAGTATGCGTAAAAGCTGATAGAGAACAAATTACCAATAGGATCTAAAAAGTAAAGCCAAAACAGCTAAGGACAGAGCTATGTTAGAAGTAGATACTTGTTAGTTTTGGACAAAAATTTGTTAAATCAGATATTGCAAGTCTCCAAGTATATCGGTTTCGGGCCAGTACCAAAGTACTGGCTACTGGGTTTGTGGGTAGCTTTGGGGACTAACAGTTCACCAGCAAAGGCATCGGTCCATTGGTAATGAATGACAAAATGTATTAATTCAATATATATAACATATCTGTTTGTATCAGCAATGCATACGAAATTGTCAAAAACATATAAAAGCGTAATGACCAAACGGTATGTATAAACATTGTCCTATATTGCGCCTAAACATATGAGGTAAAGTTTGCCATGATGTATCCGATCCAGTACTCATTAGATCAAATTTTATGACGTATCGGAATAAACCAAGAAGTTGGTAATAGATAAAGAGATAAAAAAGACATAAAAGTTTAGACATATAACAAGCTCAAAATTGTATAGTAAAAGGTTACAAATCATCTGAGAACTGAGTATTACATTACCGTTAATCATAATTCGACTGAAACTACAATTTTTCCACAAGGGACTAGTATCTGTAAGAGAACTTTTAAATGATCTTATGAGCCGGAATTGTTTTAGACCTTTGATTAATAAGGCGGTCACGGTGATAACTATGCCTTATGAGAAAGTCTGGTTCTCGGTGTTAGCCCTATCGTAATTAATAAGTTGTGAAAGTAGCAATATCATTATTACTATTCGTGTTAGGGAAATTAATAGCTTTGAAACTAAAGTTAACAATGAATGGATATGGATTAAACGCAAATATCTCTATTGTAGTATATTTTAGTGCAAAGGTGACCATTTTCGTCAAATTCGAGATTCAAGTCCAAAAATCTAGTTGTTCTAATTTTCCTTTATCTCTAATTCCTGGAGGTATATTGGTTGGATCTATTTAGCCAATGAAAAGAACATCCTGAATATATCATTAAGTGAGATAGAAGGATCAAGTGTCTTTTATTTTACAAATCCCTGACGAAATTCAGCATCGTAAGAGTATGAGAACGAGTCTGAGAGTGAACTAGCACACTTTGTGATCATAAGAATACGAACTTGCTGTTGATATGTAACAAATATAGTAGCACATAGAAAATCAAACATAATGCCAAACTGTTTTTCAACGTAGCATACTCTTTTTTAAAATTGGTTTTTGAAAAAGAAAGTGGATTTACAACCTAGTACAGCAACTCTATTTGAATAAACAAAGCAGTTTTTGATGATACCTTTGATTCCTTTGAATCGTGATTTTAGCTTATTATGAGGCAACATGTCTAATAAATAAGATCGCTATAAAAATCTGATAATGACGCTGATCGAGGGCTTTGCATTTATCGAGCAAGGCTTGGGCTTGACAATTCTTTAAAAGCCCTAGGCTTGAACGTCGGGAAGAAATGTTTACACCCCTGTCATAAGATCTTTCTCAGCGAAAACAAAATTACAATTCAAACGGTGAATGAAAGGATATGGGTAAATGCACATGAGACAAAGTCTCTACAAATAAATGGTAAAACAAGCAAAGGAACAACGCTTTTATCGTTGTTCTTCATCCTGAAGTCACCATGAGGCCTTCAACAATGAGCTTTGCTCATACCTCATAGTAAGTTTAAGACGGCCCTAGCACCGGTTTGAGAGGAATTCTTTGCTAATTGTCGAACAACGCTACATCCATGTCATTCCTGGTCATGGATGCGGGATTGTCAACAAACATCAATTAAACTGGCAAAGTGCTCTTACAATCACCGTCATCCGTTGCCCGACAAAAGCACTGTTGTCTTAATCTAGTGGAAGATTACAACATAAAGACAAACACATGGCACTCATCAAGTCGATTGTAAGAAAACTTGGCATTATAAAATAGTGAGATGTTGGCACTTTAAACAGGTGGTCAGAATTACATTTCGAAATTACAAAAACAACTGCCAATATTTGAAAGTATTATAGTATATCCATATTAAAAATTCTCTCTCGAACAAGTACACCATAGAGAGCATACATAAGTCCAACTGGATATAAATTTAGTTAAATAGCGTCAATATAACTAAACTAGAGGCTCACCTGAGCCTGTATCGCTCACCTGGTTAACATGTGCCCATTTTAGAATGTGTGTATATTAAGTGTATGTTTAAAGGAAATCTTCATTCCAAACAGTAGTCATGGAACAATCCAAATTAAAACAGTGTTTGAAGGACCTTCTATACATCATTCATACAATGTTTGATTAGAATTGGCTTCTAAAGCAGTTTCAAAAAAGACGGTTAAAATGCAATTTCCCATAGACTTAAATGCAAAACTATGTGCCACCAATGCCGCAATGTTATTGCCACCACTGCCACCTCATCATTACGAAATGAGGAATTTTTGTAGAGAACGAAGAAGACTGAAATATGAAAAAGCTAACGACGATGGACGACGGACGCCAAGTGATGGCAATAGCTCACATGGTCCTTTGGACCAGGTGAGCTAACAACAACTTTCTAGAGGACCATCCAAGGAACATATCTGCAATTAAACATTTTCACTGACATCTATGGTTTCTGAGAAGAAGACCTTTTAAAATATTCCCAATAGGGTCCAATGTTAAACTATGTTCCTCGATGGCGGCCATCTTGGATTCCGGATCGGCCAAAAAAAAACAACAACTTTGTAGAGGACCAGCCAAGGAACATTTCTGCAATGAAACATTTTCATTGGCTTCTATGGTTTCTGAGAAGACCTTTGAAAATATTCCCCATAGGGTCCAATGTTAAACTATCTTCCCCGATGGCGGCCATCTTGGATTTCGGATCGGTAATAAAAACAATAATTTTGTAGATGACCATCCAAGGAACATTTCTGCAATGAAACATTTTCATTGCCTTCTATTGTTTCTGAGAAGAAGACCTTTGAAAACATTCCCCATAGGGTCCAATGTTAAACTATGTTCCTCGGTGGCAGCCATCCTGGATTTCGGATCGACCAAAAAAACAATAACTTTGTAGAAGAGCATCCAAGGAACATTTCTGCAATGAAACATTTTCATTGGCTTCTATGATTTCTGAGAAGACCTCTGAAAACATTCCCCATAGGGTCCAATGTTAAACTATGTTGCTCGGTGGCGGCCATCTTGGATTTCGGATTGACCAAAAAAACAACAACTTTGTAGAGGACCATCCAAGGAACATTTCTGCAATGAAACATTTTCATTGCCTTCTATGGTTTCTGAGAAGAAGACTTTGAAAATATTCCCCATAGGGTCCAATGTTAAACTATGTTCCTCGGTGGCGGCCATCTTGGATTTCGGATCGGCAAAAAAAACAATAACTTTGTAGAGGACCATCCTAGGAACATTTCTGCAAAGTTATGATTCAATTGGTCCCATGGTTTCTGACAAGAAGATCTTTGAAATTCAGCCAATCAGAACACATTATTGGCCCTGGCAGCCATATTGAATTTCCGATCGGCACGAAAAACAACAATTTTGTAGAGGACCATCCAAGGAACTTTCCTGCCAAGTTTGCTTCCAGTCTGTCAAATGGTTTCAGAGAAGAAGCCTGAAATGTGAAAAAGCTAACGCCGACGGACGACGACGGACGACGACGGACGACGGACGCCAAGTGATGGCAATAGCTCACCTGGTCCTTTGGACCAGGTGAGCTAAAATAAACATAGCTTCAATGTATTCAAAAATAGAAACATGGCGTCTATATACTTATAAATAGTAACAAAGCTGAGAGTACACTATATATTCTTAAAATCACGTGACCGTTTCAGCCAATGAAATTAATTGGAAACTTCGCCATATGTAATATTTATGTTTATGATTGTGTTTATGACTGTATCTTTATCTTTAGCAGGCATAAAAAGTTCATTTCATTAACATCCCTAAACACAGGACTGGAAAAATGTCATTTGCTTTTGATATTGGTTTTACAAATTAAAAAGCAACGTCCGTTCAGATAGGGATGTTAATAAAGCCGGAAAATAGTTTCCTTTTCTCGTAAAAAAGCGGCATAATTGAAACATTTAAGTCGAATTTAAATATATATATATTTATGAGCAACTTAAGAACTGAGTAGTGGAAGCCACATTGACTTAGAATACTTCTCAAATATTTATTTATTTCGTTTTAACAAACAATGAACGTCAAATAATATGAACAATTTAACACTTTGATAAGTCAATATAATTTTAACAAGATATACATGTTATGTAATGAAAATTCATAGCGCTATTGTATAATTTCTTTATATTTTACCACAGAATTTATTTTTCGCTGGTGTTTAATATAAAATATTCAAAGGTATGACGATATCTTTATTATAATAGATTGTATCTTGTATACAATCGAGTTCAATAAAGCCATTATTATTTGACACAGCTTATGTTTTATTGAGATATGAAAAGAAGTGGACCATTTCAGTGACACAATAGTATCGTTTTGTGGCTGCCAAAATTATGAATTCAGGCTTCATAGAAACACTTCCAAAATATTACTAAGCAAATTTCAGTATTCATTTTTGTATAGTTATGATTTAAATATCAACGTCTAAAAGTGATCAGTACACAAGTGAAAAAGTTATACTCTTTGACAACCCAGTAGTCAGTTCTTTGGAACTGAAATGAACAGAGATTTCATTTTAATTTCGAGAAATTTTGCTGAACTCTAAGGAGTATCCAATGTGCATAACCCTGTCCTTAGCTGATTCTGTTTTTTCGGTTAGATCTTGTTTGTTTATTGCTATGTATAAAATTGAACAATTTCGTGGTTAATGATCTTTTTAATGTTTGTTTGGTATATACTAGTATTATATTTTGAAACCGTCGGGCAGATGCAACTGCTGATGGACGAGATGTCCCCGACGGTATTCACCAGCCCAATAGTCAGGCTTGTCTGACATGAAAAACATTACGTTTTATAGAAATTTACTGTTTTTATTAAAATTCTAACCCCTTAAAAATATTGAGGCTTCATTCCGTTTATGGCACTCGGTAGATGTCCCTGGTATTGAATTTAGCCTCCAATTTCGATATTTGTGGTAATGAGTACTTTTTTTGTTACTACTTTTGGATTATGGCTTTCAATATTGTTTGATTTTAATGCTGCTGATGACAGGTTATTCCTTGAAACACGTGAACAGCATAACGAAATTTACCGCTTATGATGCAACTTTGGTATTTGTTATATTTGGAAACCATTGGGCCGATACCACTCCTGGTGGACCAGAGGTCCTGAGGGTATTCACAAGCCCAATAGTCAGGCTTGTCTGAAATGAAAAAAAATTCCTTGCCTTTTATAGAAATTTACTGTTTCTATTGTTCGCTTTTGGATTGACGGTTCGGTTCTCACTTACTTTATCAAAATTCTAACCACTTAAAAATACTGAGGCTTCATTCCTTGTATGGCACTCGGTAGATGTCCCTCGGTACTGAATTTGGCATCAAATTTGGATATTTTTGGTAATGAGAACTTCTTTGTTGACTACTTTTGGATTATGGTTTCCATATGCTACTGGTGAGAGGTTACTCATTGAAATTGACGTGTACAGCATAACGAAATTTATCATTTTTGATGTAACTTTTTTATTTATTATATTTCAATTGATTTGATCTGCATCTTCGGGACAAAAGTTGTCGAAATGGCCATACTATGTATACAAAAACTAAATTATACCAAGTGCTGTGTTTTGTTATTACATAACAATTGTACTTGTCTGTTCACTTAACCCTAATTTTGGTTTTATATATATAGTCGTCTGAAGTATATATGTCCAATGGATAATATCGTGAGACATGATACTGGTCTTGACAAATTAATAAAAAGTGATCGTCACGTTTCTAAAAATCTTGTTTACAAATTTTACTCTTGCATTATGTAACTAACGCGTAACTTTTGTAATTAATTACATCTAAACTAAACAATGGTAATATGTGTCTACTATTATCAATGTATTCCTAAACCCTATATGGGATAAATTAAAAAAAAAACAGGGTCTGAATGAATCTTTATGTTTATAATTGTATCTTCTTCAATCAAGGAGCAGTTTATATTAGTAATACAATGTTCTATTATAACTCAAAAAAGTATAAGGTGTCAAAAATCAGTTTTTATAAAACGATCATTTGGATATTAATTTTAAACTACAATATCATTTTGTTCACACCAAACAATTATATCATATATGATAGATTTCGTACAGAAAATATATTTAAGATTGTCAAAATATACCATTATTCATATAATGCAAAGATTTTTTAAAGTTCAAAGGATTGTATGAAAGCAAGCTAATGGTTTCAGTTATGTATTACGTTGATACTAGATCTTTGTTGATGTAATTTTTATAAAAAGCACTAAATTAATTTGATAATTACCAAAATGCACTCTAAAAGTGATAATGTTTTGAAAATTGGCTGAATGAAGAAGACCCGAGGAAAACTTTTAATCTTTATGTAAACCTTAAACAAGAGCTGTCGCCGAATGGCAAGCAAGTATACCCCCAATCATTGAACCCTGGATCAAAAATTCATGTTTTCACTAAATCCAATTTTCTTCAAACAGGAAGTATGCATCTGACATGACTCAAAAGAAAACATTCCTTACAACTAATCATATAGAGGTTGCATACAAATTTTGAAATCAATCCCTCCGGTAGAAGCTGAGAAAAATGAGACGAAAAATTCATGTTTTCTCTACATTTCGTGACAAAGTCAAAATTTGTCAAACAGATAGTACACATCCGACAAAACTAAAAATAGGACGTTCCTTACAACTAACCATATAGAGGCTGCATACCAATTTTGAAATCAATCCCTCTTGTAGAAGTTGAGAAAAATGCAACGAAAAATTCATGTTTTCACTACATTTCGTGACAAAGTCCACATTCCGCCAAACAGGAAGTACACATCAGACAGGACTCAAAATAGGACGTTCCTAACAACTGACCATATAGAGGCTGCATACCAATTTTGAAATCAATCCCTCTTGTAGAAGTTGAGAAAAATGCGACGAAAAATTCATGTTTCCCTACATTTGGTGACAAAGTCCACATTCCGCCAAACAGGAAGTACACATCCGACAGAACTCAAAATAGGACGTTCCTTACAACTAACCATATAGAGGCTGCATACCAATTTTGAAATCAATCCCTCTTGTAGAAGCTGAGAAAAATGTGACGAAAAATTCATGTTTCCCTACATTTCGTGACAAAGTCCACATTCCGCCAAACAGGAAGTACACATCCGACAGAACTCAAAATAAAACGTTCCTTACAACTAACCATATAGAGGCTGCATACCAATTTTGAAATCAATCCCTCATGTAGAAGCTGAGAAAAATGTGACGAAAATTTTTTCGGACGAGCGGACGGACAAGGTGAATGCAGTATACCCCCCTCTCTATAGAGTGGGGGTAAAATAAAATCACATTTTATCAAAACATCGAAACTGTAATACGTAAGAATTAAAGCACACATTCATCTATCAAAGTCCAAATACACAGTAAAAACAACAGAAGACGGAAGACAAAAGATACAAATCAAAGACAAAAACCCACATGAATCACAAATATATCGCTCGAAGTTACAGCTCTAAATATATGAGCCCCAAATTAAAAAGAGAGAAGACATCAGGTGCTCTGGAAAGGTAAGCATGTACAACTCCGTATACAACACCCGTAATACTGTCCTGTCAGTGAGTC
Source organism: Modiolus philippinarum (assembly GCA_002080025.1). Lineage (NCBI taxonomy): Eukaryota > Metazoa > Mollusca > Bivalvia > Mytilida > Modiolidae > Modiolus > Modiolus philippinarum. Next base: position 25,133 of record MJUU01062116.1, read on the forward strand.
AGTCCAGGTTGAAGAAAAAAAATCGGTGATCTGAAATTCTGGAAGAATTGAAATTTAGCTGAAATGTGCGTTCGCATTTGTGAAAAAGACACTTTATCTTTTATGACGGGATGGCGGCCGTAGCATTTTTCAGTTTGGAAATAGTAGCAGAGGTTTAACATATCCCTAACTAATCAATGAGAGATCGTTTTTGCTATTGTCAAAAAGACACAGTATAAAATAAAAGCTCTACAGTAACGATTCGACTGTGAAATATTCACTCCGTTCGAGGTAGGAAGTAATATTACTGGTGAGAAAGAGAAAGTTCACTACATTCATCAATGCATAAAAATTGTCAGTGAAGTAGAATTGGGGTTTTCATTGTCGCTTTAATTTCAAGCCCATTGGTGTAGACCAGAAAAGTGAATATTATTTTAAATCTTTTCTTAAATTTTAAAGCTTCTTTATTGAAATATTCCTTAATCGACCTGACTCATAGGTAGATTTGGTTAATTGGCTTCTCCCAGCTTGGTTGAAGATATCAATGCTAGGTCCTCTCGCATGTTTAGAGACATGTATATAAATTTTGCTTTGAAATTTTAATTGTTTTATTTTCAGACGAAGTTTATATTAATGTAAAAGAGGGAATAAGAACACGTAGATCTGTGGATGACAAATTTCACCCAAAGTCCTATGAATTTGACGTACCTGTAAATGGCACCAATCTGCACGTGCATCTAAAACGTAATGACGAGCTACGTACGGAAGTTCCAACAATAATCTTACAACATGAATATTTCGGCTCCCGGATATTGAAAGACACGGAGGTAAAATTTGTAACAATTAGATGAATTTCAGGTGTAAATTATTTATATATGTTTTGAATCTACGGCTACTGTCAGGTGAAAAATGTTTTAAATCTGTTTAGTAAGCTTTATAATCGGTGATCTAAACAACAAAATACCACAGTTACCGTGAATTTAGTGTCTGTATATGCGCATTTCGACAATGAATGTCTCTTCAGTGCACATAAAATTTAAACATTCGAAAATCCATAAACCGAAAAATGTGTAAAAGCTGATAGAAAACAAATTACCAAAATTGTTAGAAGGTATTATTTAATATTGTTGAATGTTTCAGGAATCTGTGTTTTACCAAGATACCAGAAATGACGCTGTATTTGTTATACAGGAAGACGACAAGAAGACAAAACACATGGTACAGTACAATGTAGTAATATGTTAAACACATATCCCTTTTTACCAGTTTTGACATTTAGCAACCTAAAATGTAAATGTTTATCACGAACCTTTTATTTATATACTATATTTCAATTTTTTCAGACGGTTTATTAATACTTCGAGTTTCTTTTTTTTTTGATCAAGTGAAACAGCATTTGCTCATAAGTAATTTATCATATGGACGCACAGTTCAAATCTATATGTTCAAATCCCAATTTTTATCAAACAATAAACAGAACAAGTACACAAGAATTCAAAAAAGATAAACAGAAAAATAACAACGGATGCGGAGCTTATATTAATCAAAGTCAGAAACCGGAATTGACGCTGTGTTTTTATTCAACAAGATAAGAGCAAGACGAAAAATATGGTTGATTAAATATTTAGATTTATGGAAAGTGCATCGTAACAAGACGGTCCTAGCAGAACGAGATAATTGACAAAACGATTGTAACAGAATACATACACGTATATAGGGTTAACATGGAAGTTATAAACAAATTTCAAAGCCCTACCAAGAATACCAGTAGACAGAATAAAAGACATGACCCATTTACAAATAATATGAACATTAATGTCTGTTTATAGAATAAAGTCTAAATTGAGAGATCTTGGCAAAAAATATGTGTTTGTACCAGTTGACAAAGCTTCTAACAACGTTTCAATCATTAGAAAGAAATACTATATCGATGTCCAACAAAACAAATTGGACAAGTCTAGTCAATCAAACGCACCAATTGCGATGAACAAACTCTCACCAAACAACATTACAAGGATACAGAAATGCTCAAAGTTCCACCTAAAGATATCACCTTGCCTACAATGTACTGGATTCCTAAGCTTCACAAAAAACCCGTACAAGCATCGTTTTATTTCGGCATCGAGTAATTGTTCTACTACTAACTTGTCCATCCATTTAACCAGTGCACTTCCTTGTATAAAGGACTTAATTATAAAATATTGTGAAAAAAATTATCAAAACTCTGGCGTCAATTACTTTTGTAGTGTAAAAAAACTCTATGGAAGTTTTAGATAAATTGCAATCAATACAAAAACCAGTTTCATCTATCGACAGTTATGATTTTTCTACACTTTATACAACGCTTCCGCATAATCTGATAAAATTTAAATTAGGACAATTGATTAAATGGTTTTTAAAATTTTCTGGACTGCAGTTTATTTGTTGTAACAAAAAGCAATGATTCTTTTCTAATATCACTTACAACAATCATTCCTCCTGGACGTGTGGTGATACGATTAAAGCACTTAATCTTTGGCTTGACAACATTTTTGTTCGTTTTGGCAACATTGTTTATCAACAGGTCATTGGAATTCCCATGGGTACAAATTGTGCACCTCTCATTGCAGATCTTTTTCTTTTCTGTTACGAACGTGACTCCATGAAAAAATTACAAAATGGGACCATACAAAACAGTGATCAATTTATTTCTATTTTCAATGATAACAGCAGGTATATTGACAATATCCTTACTATTGACAATCCCCAGTTTTTAGATTATGTCGACATCATTTACCTACAACAACTGAAACTTAATAAAGCTAATAATGATTCTAAGAATTGCCCTTTTCTTGATTTAACTATCATCGTTGACTCTGGTAAAATAAAAACTAAAATTTACAATAAAAGGGATGATTTTGATTTCAGTATTACTAATTTCACTTTTCTTGACGGCGACGTTCCTCTAGCCCCATCCTACGGAGTTTATATTTCTCAACTGGTACGATTCGCACGCGTTTGTTCTACTCTTGACGACTTCAATGAACGTAACCTTACTATCACTTCAAAACTTTTGCAGCAAGGTTACAGATTCCATAAATTGTTAAATACATTTAAAAAGTTTTATCGAAGATATGAACATCTGATATCTAAATATAATGTCACTCGCAAACAGCTTATTTCTAAGGGCATTTCCCATCCTCGATTTTACGGAAATGTTGTTAAAAAATGCCAGAAACTGATTAAAAATCCAGAAAAACTTGGACGTAACTTACATTCTTTACGCAATAGGGGATATCGAAAGGATATTCTGCACGTGTCCGTTAAATTAGCTTTGGGATCCAGTGACCTGAGGATTTTACACACATAATGGCCTCTCACTGATACTGCCGATGTCTACTGAAATACATGATGATTCCTTACCAAACCCATTGGGAGTTTTGAATTTGATTTTCCTTCCGTAGTGTGACAGTGTTTTACAAGCAGACTGGGCTCCTTGAGCTAGCCGGCAGTTTGGCGGCGAGCACTCCTTGACCCATCTTTCAAAATTACGTTTTGTTCCCCCATTTTTCTTTTCTAGATTGTGGTCATGGAGTTAGTAGTCTACCTGTATGTGTTTTATTCGTATGTTTATTATACTATAGGGAAACGGGACAGAGAAAGGGGAGGTTTGGGTACCCATAAACTGGTTTAACCATACCGTAGGCTTTTGCTAGTGTCGGTACCAAGTCCGGCTGTCCCGAGTTCCGATCGTTGTTTATGTTTGTCTTTTGTATTTTTATTGTGGGTTTTTTCTTGTGCAGTTCCTATCTACTTTCTGGCATGTGGCTATGTTTTTTCGGCCATTGTAGGTGTTTCCTGTTATCTTTTTTATTCCATTAACATATTTAAAACAAAAGCACTCAATCCTAATTACACATTATCAAATTAAACACTACTGAAACCATGCATGCTTCTAGTGTTTTTTACTTTAGCAATACAAAGCATGTGTATGTGTTTGATTTAAATTAAATGTCTTTTACCGGTATATGCATGTCTTTGGCTGTATTTTCAATGTATGTTAAAAAATGGATAACAGGAAACAGGAAAATTATAATTACATGCACCAATTTGCAAGGGAACTACACAAGAAAAACACGTATGAATGCATGTATGTATGCGTTTTAATATGAATGCTTGTATTGTTATGTATGTGTTACTTGCCGACTTTTAATAAAACTTTTTGATTTTATTTTGATTTGATGCAAAGATCATTCTGCACATTCTTCAACAATGCACAATCACATCGCTTTGCAAGCACCTGGGTCTTTATTTTACTAAAACGTAGTCTTTATAACATTACAATAAAACAAATAAGTTACAAGTATTATAAATTATGTCCATGATTTCAGTTTGGAGTTTTCCGTGCCGGTGGTGAGGAGTATATATTACAGACCCCTGAACTTGACAAATCAGTTTCCTTCGGAGAAGGCTATAATCGATTTCAAATTTTTAAGGAAAAACATCAAAATATTTCATTTAATGACATGTTAAAAACAGGTGGGTACGTTATATCAGTTCTCTTATTTTAAGCATTATATTAAATTTCCATAGGATTTGTAAACAAGGGGTATTGTTAAGAAATTGATAAGTTTACTAATGATGATGTAGATCTATGAATAAATTTTTTTTTCATCAAAGTAATTTATCCACTTAAACACACTACTTTTCTTTTGAAATTCCTGTACCAAGTCAGGACCATAGGGCCTGTAAGTCTCGTACAATTTTGAAACTTCCGGAACCAAAACTTGTACCCGAAAGTTACATTTTAAACAAAGATATATGACGTTTCAAACAAACATTTGAACGTCACAGTCCTCCGATGTCATGTTATGGCGGGAAACGTTTTCGAATTGCCTGTTTATCATTGATTCTCGGGAGTCACATGACGAGACTTACAGACCCTATTGCGGTTGGAAATTTTCTGGTGATTTTGTACCTGCTTTGTCTATTTCCCTTTTTGACTTTGGCTCTTGACAATTCTGTCCTGTATTTTTTTATTACCCCCATTTTGTAAATAATTTGCTCTTTCGGACGTCCTAGTAAAAAAAATCCATACTTACACGTACCCAATCTGTGATCGCATTGTCATTGTAATAAAGTTTTGTAACTGGGAAGTAAATTGATCAGAATAATTAAGAGAAACAATGGATCATAGCGGATGAAACAACGGCAGTAGAAAACCAAAAGAACAAGAGAAGTGATGAACTCAAAAATCGAAGTCCACAGACATGGCAAAAACGGCAACAGAGAAAAACAAGGACAAAGCAAGGACTTGAGACAGTCAGAATGCATGGAAATAAAAAGACGACATTAAGACCTTTGTTAATCATAGTGTGAACTCTCATGAAAACCGGGAGTGACATCAGGTGCTCCGGAAGGGGAAGCATTCCTGCCTCACTAGTGGCACCCGTCATACCATCAATGAGTCCAGTGTTAGGTCAAACCCGGTTATGTCAAATTCGTGAAGACGTGAAATCTAGCTGAAAATATCCGTTTTCATGAGGTACACAGACACGTCATATCTGTCAATGATGTCATGGGATGAAAATAACAAAGGCTGAACAAATCTCTGACTAAGCGGCATATGGGACAGGGTTTTTTGCTCTATTAAAAAAATCGGTGTATAAACTACATGCTTGACAATGACGAATCAACTGTGAAATGTACACACCATTCACAATTGACTGAAGAGGTAGGTATATTACTGCTCAGAAAGGGAAAATTCACAATTAGGAAGTTATACTCATCAAGTCATATAGCTTAGACTTGAAACATCCATCTTCGTAAATGTATATCAAAAGATCTAAATACGAAGCGGAAAAAGTTGTACCAGTAGTCTCTTTAATTTCAAGCTTATTGGGATAGATCTTGTGTAAATATTCCTTATATACGAGAAAAGATAGAGATCAGCTAAAAGTGGCGCTCAGGATGAAATAACAGCAAATTGAATAAAATCTAACATTACTGTACCTCAAATCAAATCCCTGATACTTGAAACAAAGGATTGTATTCACAAAAAAGAAGAAATTTTCGCGTCCAACCAGATCTACCAGCTCCAGTTATGCCAACTCAAATCGTTCCATGTCTCTACCACTAAATGTTGATCTACTAGAGAATAAAGAATAAAAATGACACAACTTTTATAAAGGTTCTTTATGTAAAGGTAAAAAGAAAACAAACTATGTATCGTGTACGTTTTTGTCACATGTACATTCACTCCATATCCTTTCATTTTTTTTTATCACATTTTTTTTCGGCGATGTTGTGGAAAAATAGATAAAAACTGATAAAAAATCAAAAGAAACTGAGAAGTAACTTTCATTATTTACGTAATAGGGGAATTTGACATGACATTCTTCATAATTCTGTTAAATTGGCTTTGGGATCCAATGACTTTAAGATTTTACAGGTAAACTGGCCTCTCACTGATACTGACGATGTCTACTGAAATCCACGTTGACTCTTTACCAAACCCTAGGGGAAGTTTTGAATTTGATTTTTATTCCGTAGTGCAACAGTGTTACCAGCAGTCTCCTTGAGATAGCCGACAGTTTAGCGGCGAACACTCCTTGGCCAATTTTTCTGAATTACGTTTTGTCCTTTTTTCCTTCTTGAGATTGAGGTCCTGGAGTTAGTAGTCTACATGTATTGGGTTTTATTTGTATGTTCATTATACTATAGGGGAACGGGATAGAGATGGGGGAGGTTTGGGCCCCATTAACCGGTTAAACCCTACCGCTAGCTATTGCTAGTACCGTTACCAAGTCCAGCTATCCCGAGTTTCTTGCATTGTATATGTTTTTCTTTGTCATATTATTGTTATTCTTGTGCAGACATTTGGCATGATCAAAGAGTAAAAAGGCATGGATGTAGCGTTGCTCGACAATAAGCAATGAATTCTGCTCAAACCGGTGCTAGGAGCCGTCTTGAACTTGCTATGAGGCATGAGTAAAGCTCATTGTTGAAGACCTCATGGTGACGTCAAGATGAAGAATAAAAAGCGTTGTCCCATTGCTCAGTATTGCCATGTATTTGTAGAGACTTTGTCTCCTTTGCATTTACTCCATAAATGTGATTGTAATTTTCGGCCATTGTGGGTGTTTCCTGTTATCTTTCCTACATTAATGTTTAATTAATCGAAACCTTTTTTATGTTTTAAAATTTATTTTGTTAACATTGATTTATGTTACATTTAGTCTCTAGCGCATGAATCCACATCCCTTTACATTTATTACTGTGTATAAATTAAAATTTACAGAGATAAAAGAAAATGAGATACCAGTACAAAAGGGAGATAACCATAGACAAAAGAGAGCTGCTGGATCATACCAGATTGAAGTGTTAATTGTTGTGGATTACTCAATCTATCAATAGTAAGTCATCATGATACAAACTATAAAATGTTTGTGTTTTATAGAGTAAATTCAGAAAAGTATTACTGTGTATTGCCATTTTTTAACGGTTTTGTTTAGAAAACATGAACATTGATATCTTTTGTTTGAAGTTAAATGAGAAAAACGAAAAAAAAAAAACGGTTTTACAGGTACTTAATGCATTCGTTTTTAAGGTCTGCGATATACTCTTTGATTGCATTATGACTTTATCGTCTAAAGCAAAAGTCCTTAATCATTGTTAATTACAATGAGCTGGAAAATATAGACACCAAGAAAGTAAAGAAAACGGCTTCATAACTTTTTCATTGTTTCTCGAATAATAGAAAATTAAGCAAACCAAAGTCATGACAATAAGGAAAATTTCAAATCTCTCTAACTAATTCACTGGATATGATCAGTAATATCCCCTCTGCCTTCACGTACAGGGTACATGTAGCTCAACTAATTAATTCCTTATACTCGAGCATATTTATAGTACAACAAGTGCGTCACCGAACAAAATACAGCTCCATTTGGAATATGAGGTGTAAAACTTGAAAGACACTCTAACACTTCTTAAACGCCACTACGAGATAGTTGATCAGTAAAATTCATCAATCTTGCAACTGTAATCTGTAGCGGGCCTATATTGATTGTGTGAACTGCAATAAGTTACAGTGTTGTAACTTTGTATGAAACTAGTAAGTAGTATCTCTCTAGAACAAGTCTGTTCATAGCAGATATTGGTTTCCCATTTACATTATATTCCTATGAGCTCTTGTGCATCTTTTGGTTATAGTCTTCAACATGTTTTAATTTTTACTGCTCAGGGGAAAACAAAAATTGTCATTCCTATAGAAATTCTGTGGCCGTCACCCCGACTTTATTTTCAGCTACCTTTCACGTCTTTACGGATTTTACATTACCTGTTTTGATACAAAACTGGATTTACAATGATACTATCTGTGTTAGAGGTGCCTTATATTGCTGATTATTATATGCATCAATTGGCTGGAGTCACTACAAATGAAAAGGCACTATTTTTTTATAGTACTATTTTCGAGGTCATGCAAACATTGGCGTATTGAAATAGTGTAGTGCGCCCTGACAATATTATGGCTTTGACATTTAACACAATCTGGGCACACAGAAGCTATAGTTAGTTGTCATATAAGCGGGAGGTTGACGAATCAATAAACCTGGTTTAACCCACCATTTTATTTATAAAATGCCCGTTCCAAGTCGGGAATATGACGGCTTGCCAAAAATGTTCTGTGTCGGATTGTGTTCCCCTGATTCAGTCAAATGTTTTACGGATTTTCCTTACTGGTCTCTTCCTTTGATCGATTCTGACTTTTGTTGTCACTTTTATTATTTTATATAGCACAGCATATAGTAACGCTTTCGGAGCACCTGATATCAGTGCGGTTTTTGGGAGTTAACATTGTAAGCGCCGTAGTTTGGTATCCTTGGTACTGAATCTGGCTTCCAATTTCGATATTTTTGGTAAAAGGTTCTTCTTTTTTGACTACTTTTGGATTATGGCTTTCCATATTGTTTGATATTAATGTTGCTGATGAGAGGTTACTCCTTGAAACACGTGTACAGCATAACGAGATTTACCATTTATCATGTAACTTCGGTATTAAATGTAATTTAAAACCATTGAGCCGATGCCACTGCCGGTAGACTAGAGGTCTCCGAGGATATTTACCAGCCCAATATTCACACTTGTCTGACATGACAAAATTACCTTGCGTTTTACTGTTTTAATCAAAATTCTACTCCATCAAAAATAATGAGGCTTCATTCCGTGTATGGCACTCGGTAGATGTTCTTGGCACTGAATTTGGCTTCCAATTTCGATATTTTTGGTAATGAGTACTTCTTTTTGACTACTTTTGGATCATGGCTTTCCAAATTGTTTGATATTAAGGAGGTTTGCTCCTCACATTTTGGGATTTCTGTCAGATTTTCGGAATCCTCGGGTTTTATCCATTTAAAAGCAATATTATTTTTTGCCCATTGACCCCCTAATTTTTTTCCATAATTTCATTCTATACATCATTGTAAGCATTCTGTAAAAAAATCATTGAATCCTATTTATTCTGTCACAGTCATTCATAGACAAACCTTGCTAATGTTAATCCTATGGAAAATCAGAGGAGTTCAGTTTCCCGCCAAATTTTCAATCATCTAAATCTCAAAAATTAGTTCATCAACCTATAATTTTTTTCACTTAATTTGCTCCTTTTTAATTTTTCTAACTAAAAATCATGATTATTTGAAATCCTATTTATTTTCAAACAGAGTAGCGAACCCCCTTAATGCTGTTGATGAGAGGTTACTCCTTGAAACACGTGTACAGTATAAAGAAATTTACTGTTTATCATGCAACTTAGGTATTTATTGTATTTTAAATATTATTTAGAATATTATTTTTCACATTTGTCTTACAAAATCTTTTCAGACAGTCGTATAAGGCCGAGGCAGTGTCTATCCCTTGTCAAAATACGACATAATTCAGGATTATACGAATTCTATTATCCAGTGAAATATATATATAATGGATTACTAGGAAACCTTCCATTAATGCATCTTCCGGACTAAAGATTCTGTTTGGTTTACACAAGTTTGGAGCAAAAAACGTTTTATTTGGTTTAGATAGTAAGGATTCGGTTCGTTTGAGATGGGGTTTCACTGTATTATGATGGTTCGTTTGAGATTGGGTTTCACTGTATTATGAAACGTGCCTTATAACTATTTTTTATTTGCAGCTGGTTTGATAAAAGTACAAAGCCGACTTCTACAGAGAAAGAAACTGATGCATTGAAAACAGTTCGACAATTCTATGCATTTGTTATAAATGGAGTAAGTGTGCATCAATTTTTTTTACCGTTTCGAGCAAAATTTACAAAATACTCTGCTTTTACCCATTCAAATACACTGAAATTGTTTGCCTCCATTTTGTCGACAATTTTGTCGACAATTTTGCCGGTGGTTTCAACCTGATTTGTCTTTATTTGTCTCATGAACTTCGGCTCTTGGCCACCCTGTTCGGTAACTTTGTTACTACCCCAATTTACTCATGCTGACTTTTTATAACTTTGACATAACAAAATCCGAAATGTCTGTGAATTTAATTTCTGTATATTCCTATTTCGACAACTTTTGTCCTTTCAGTGGAGATAGAATCTAGACATTTGAAATATGTTACCGTGACCGGAATTTGTGTAAAAGCTGATGGAGAAGAAAATGACTTTAGTAAAAAAGCTAAATGCGGATAATGACACAGCAAGAGGAACAAGAGGAACATACTCCTTAGTTTTCAATAAAATTGTCTTTAATGCAAATGTAGAAAATATGTCTTACTAAAGAATTCAGCAAATCTTAGTTTTATTTTCTGTTTATTTTGCAAAAAGAGTACAAGTTTTAACGTAATGAATAATTAACAGAAGTTCATATTGTATACTGCAAAACTAATAGTTCTAGCAAGTGTGCTATGTTTTGTATTTCTTTCTCAATACGTATTTTTTTGGAAATCAATATGTAGTTTTTTGGAATATTTGATTATTTCAACCTAAGCGAACCTCAGCGAACATCCTTAACCTCGTTAGATATTTCTGTTAAATGTTAAAAATCTTCTATTCACAGCGTTAGAATTTTTCAAAGAGACCCTTTATGTTTTTATGATTGTATTGAAACAACTTTCTGAGCATCCTGACAAATTTTCATAAAATTCTATTTTCATTGTTCATTTAAGGATGTTTCCGATCTTCTTTTACAGATGGACGCTCAGTATAAAAACATACAAACGTCATCATATACCATAACCATTGTTTATGCCGGAATCATCATTGCACAGGTAACTTGTATAATCAAAGTCAAATCATCACTGCAATGGTTACTGATGTAAACTGTAAACGTGGAAATTTTCGCGTGTGGGTAATTTTCGCTTATTTCGCGTTTTGGAATTTTACGCGAATATTACCCCCACGCGAATAGTTTTAATAACACACGTTTTACAATCAAAGTTTGAGGGTTCGCGAATATTATAACCATGCGAAAGGTTCGGATATGGTACTTCGCGAAATTAACCCCCGCGAAAATAACCACGTTTACAGTAATTAACAAGTCCTGTGTGGAAAATTAAAAAAATCATGTCAAATCATCATTTCACATGTAGCACATTTGTAATCAACAACACAACAACAATAATCTTTATTGTAAAACCACATCACACCACGGGTTTTACAAAATATATGTAATACAGAATTAGAATAATACATTAAACAGTACATGTTTACTACATGTATATAGTTCATCCATAAATAAATCGAGCAGTATATTTTAATACTAAAGGATCTTAAAGTACACGTATTCACCCAATTAACTTTGTCTTAAAAGAACCTGTAATATTTTGTTTTATTTTTGCGAACATTTTAGATCTTTTAAACTTGTATTTGGTACAGAAACGAAGTGGGGTTCATCATCCAACACATTACAGGTGGAACAGGTTCTTTCAGCCCTAGGGATAGAACAACTTTATGATATCGGCCGGTTACAATTTTTAAAGATTATGACAGTTTGTTCTTAATTTGAAAAGAACATTCCTTATATTTCTGTCTTCAAGGATGTCCAAGTATTTTTCTTTTTCAAAAGTATCTTTGATATATTTATATGAGTTTAGTTTTCTACTTTTTTTTGATGTCGCTCTTCCAGTCTTGACAAAAAAATCAATCACTCTTTGAGTAAAAGGGTTAATGAAAATATAATTATTGAAAAATTCTGGGTTTTCCCAAACATTTCAGACACCAGGAGTCTCTAAAAGTTTGTAACATAGATAAGCCACTCAGATCTAGCTTCGTTTTTTTCTGAAATGTGACTGGTTAGCTTGGCGAACAGGTTGTCTAAATTTTTTTTGTTGCAATACACAACCCAAATTTTATAACTGAAATGTTTATGAAGATTTGCAGTGGATAACGACTAAGTTCACCTCTAACTGTGGTGTTTACAGCATTTCTGTTCACACATAGAAGCCATTTACAAAACTTACTGTGCATTAGATCAAGTTCTGACTCAAAATTATATATATTTGTAGATGTACCAAAACCTTCAAAACCATACATCAATATTGGTTTAACCAGACAATCAAACAATTTAATCATTAAGCTTAAGTTGGTATAAGGGATAATTTTTCAAACGCATCATATTGTTTTTTGTGTCGAAACATCCATGTCAAAAGCCCACACATTGCCCCATTCAGCAACAAAAGAGTCTGAGGTATATCCTTTCTAACATATTTTACCCAAATATTTCCCCTTTTTTATTGCAAAAATCCTATCTTTTTCAAATGCGTAGCTGCTGATAAAATCGTTGTTCAGATAGAAAAAAAATATGCCCAACCTTATTTAATCTATTTCTTGTACAATTACCTAAAGTTCTCTACAATAATAATGGTCGAACATGGCTGATATTTGTTCCTCTTGCACAAATCAATTGCGTGCGATATCGTTTAATAAGAAAAATTCATATATTCTTAGGAAGAATCGGTGTTTATAAGGTCTCCATTTTTATGGCATGTCCTGAATATCTTATGTTCCTGTGGAGTGCATTCACAAAAAATCCTATGAAAAAAAAGAATTACATGTCAAATATTGAGATATTCAGCAATCTTAACGTTTTTGTCAATCATGTTTTTACTGACCAACCGTTATTTGTGCCCAAATCTCATGCTTTTATTATACCAAGTTTTCTTACTTTTGACTCAATGAGTGCTCTGTGGTTGTTTGAGTGTTGTGATTTTCTTCTGTTAGCATTTTGTCGGGCAACGGATGGTAGCGATTGTTAGAACACTTATCCATTTAATTCTATCTTTGTTACGATCCCGCATACATGTGTATATAGTCATCAATGTAGCTTTTGCTCAAACCGGTGCTAGGGACAGTCTCGAACTTAATATGAGGTATGATTGAAGGCCTCAAGCATTGTTCCATTGATTTGTTTTACCATGTATTTTATCTTATGTGCATTTACTACATATCCCTTCATTGCATATTTTAAAACTGCAACTATAATTGCATCAAAGATTTGCAAGAGTAATACATTGTACACATCCATTTTATCCAGCAATTGAAATTCAAATGTGTAACCTTTAATAGTCTAGTCATAAGATATGTAATTGACAGTTTAATAGACAAACGGAAGGACGACAGAGCCTAAGAATTATAGGCCTTTCTTCTTGAGACATTTTATTAAGATATTTAAGGAAAACCCAAAACAATTTTCATTTATTAATTTATTTAAATCTGAAACATATATATACAGATATACAGTCAGCGGAAGTAATTATTCGCCACTGTCAAGATGGCGTCCGCAAAGCTCACGTTAGAATGTATATTTTGATTGGCTAATAGTTTAGGGTGGTTTAAAATTTAAGAACCTACCTTAATACGTTGTCAAATTTCCTTTCATTTTAATTACTTCCTTCATCCTTGACTGAATGGAATTGTAGAACTCCTTAATAACAGTCAAAGAAATGTTTTCCCAGGCTGTCCTAATTTCCGCCATCAGCTGTTAAATAACTCGAGTTGTTTCATGCTCTCTTTTTATATGGAGTCCTATATTTTCTATGACATTTAGATCTGGTCACTGTGCTGGCCATGTTGTAGTATAAATTTTATTATTTGTTACAAATTGTTTAATTATATTTGCTATGTGAACAGGTGCGTTGTCGTGGACGTAACTGTTGTCGGAGAAATGTCTCATTCTTACGGGCCAAATATTATTTTCACTGATCTCAATGCATGCTGCAGTTATAGAACATTACAACCCCAAATCATAACACCGAGCTTACGGTGGCATGGCGGACACACGATATGAGAAATGTATTTTTCATCATCTTTTCTCCATACATATATTTTGTTATTTTGTCCAATTACGATTCGACTTGTATCACTGAATATCCATTTACGCCAGCGATCATTGACTGTTCAATTTTTCCTTTCTTTACATCATGTGAACCTATTTTTCTTATTGACATCGTGTATAGGCACTCTTTCCTTGGCAACCCTTTGTTTATATCCTAAACTGGACATTTTGTCCCTTAATTCCCATGAACTGGATTTAGGTTCCCTTTCTTCATTTAAAAATCCAATGATGTCATTCAAATTCCTTCGTCTATTTCCTTTGACGATATTTGAAAGTTGATTCATGTCCTGGTCTGTGAATAATTTTTTGGCTCTCTTCACTGTCAATTTCAACTGAACCGTAAATCTCAAATTTTTGTCACCACTGATTAAGTAGTATACATAGGTATCTGCATAGTTTCTGCCAATCTCGATACGAAGATATAATCATATTTCGAACTTCTACACACTATTCTTTTCCCTTCTGCGCCAACGACGAAAAGCCCCTTTTGTGTGTAAACATCGTTGCAGCCAACAAAAATATGCGTTCCTACGTCATCAAAATTGCCAACTACCCCTATAAATTACAATGTGTTCAGAATTTTTTATTTCTATTCTAAGCGCAAACCAGGTAAATACATCACTACGCTTACACCGCAACAGCATTTTACGAATAATTTCTTCCACTGACTGAAGTAAGACAAATGAAAAAAATCACTATACGATTTTCGATCGAGAGTATCTTTGGAACTTTCATCAAATAGATCGTTCAGCTTATGTCCTTACTCAAGAAATTCTGTTGCCGTCACTATAACATCATTGAAAGATATGACGTGTCAGTGTCGAATTAAAAAGGGCATTTTCAGGTATATTCACGTCTTCTCGAACGTGAATCTATACCATTTTTGACTTTTTCCTAGATTGACTCACTTACAGTGTGACGGATTCAGTTAACAGAGCAGGATACACTTACCGTCCCGAACCACCTGACACCACTCTCGGTTTTAAGGGAGTTCACATTGCTAGTGCTTTAGTTTTGTGTTGTCTCGTATATCATACTGTTACATTTTAGTTTTGGTTCTGTTAGTGATGTTTGCGGTAGCGATTTGTCCTTGTCAATGTTTAAATTCTAAAGTAATTACCAAATTTTCTCATAATTAAATGATGGTACTGTTTGATGGTTAGAGAAGTATCACATACCATGGAGTTTAATTGGTTATAAATGACATACCAGTATTTTACCTTACATAAAAAATGATCGGCATATATTGCCCCTGGATTGCTAAATTTCTATATTGATACTAATGTATGGACCATACTTTATCATGTTTTTTCACCTGTTCTTTGCTCTCCGTCATTCATCTAGATATATTCTATGATCTTGCTGATTATAACATGTATCAATTGGCTGGAGTCACTACCAATTAAAAGGCACTATTTTTATAGTACTATTTTCGAGGTCTGTCAAACATTGGCGTATTGAAATAGTGTAGTGCCTCCTGACAATATTATGGCTTTGACATTTAACACAATCTGGGCACTCAGAAGCTATAGTTAGTCGTCATATAAGCGGGAGGTTGATGGATCATTAAACCTGGTTTAACCCACCATTTTATTTATAAAAAGCCCGTTCCAAGTCGGGAATATGACGGCTTGCTAAAAATGTTCTGTGTTAGATTGTGTTTCCCTGATTCAGTCGAATGTTATACGGATTTTCCTTACTGGTCTCTCCCTTTGATCGATTCGGACTTTTTTAAAGAAAAAAGGTCAAAGGGATGTATTTGGTGTTAATTTGCAGTACAAATGAGATAAAAATGTCAAGACATGGCCGGAAATGCATTTGTCATTTTATTAAGCTTTGCATAGCTCTGTCCTTAGCTGAATTTTGGCTTTTCTATTTAGACCCTTATGGTTATTTGTTCTCCATCAGATTTTACACGTTTTGGTTAATGGATTTCCAAATGTTTTGGTTTTATCTGCACTGATGAGACATAATTTGTCGAAATGCGCATATGCAGAAAATAAATTGACAGTAACTTCGGTATTTTAATATTTATTACCACTGGGCCGATGCCTCTGCTGGTGGACTGTAAGTCCCCGAGGGTATTCACCAACCCAGTAGTCAGTTCTTCGTTGCTGACCCGAAAACCGATTTTATTTTTAATTTGCAATATCTAAATTTTACCCAATTTTGTTTAAAACTAAAGAGTATCTCCCTCATGCATAGCTCTGTCCTTGGCTGAAATTTGGCTTTTCTATTTAGACCCTTTTGGTTATTTGTTCTACATCAGATTTTACACGTTTTGGTTAATGGATTTCCAAATGTTTTGGTTTTATCTGCACTGATGAGACATAATTTGTCGAAATGCGCATATGCAGAAAATAAATTAACAGTAACTTCGGTAATTAATATTTATTTAGATGAACAATTTGTAAATTGAATTCTTCACCAATGAGTTAGACATAGAATTTTCTACAAAAATCGGAAATTTAAGATCTGCACACACATATTTCCTTAAAAAACCGCGGCGTCGTTCGTTTTTTATGCTCTTAAGAAACTAACACACAAAATCTACATTATTCTAAATTATGAACATCCACTTATCTCCCTTTTCATATCGGAGAAAAAATTGCCTGGCTCGCACATACTCGACTTGCATTAATTTAAATACTTTGAGATACCTTCAGTCTTATTTTTAGACAGGTCAGTTCCTATTTTTAATGGTGTGAGATTTTTCTGACTTACACCACCCCAAGTGAGATAACCTCGTGCATACTATGACGTCATTGACGTCATGATGAGTCGCTAAGTAATGGCGTTGGTAAGGACAACATGATGGCATCGAAAACGTTTTTATGGACAAAAGTGAGAAAAATAATCGAACACCGTTGACATTGCAAGATTCAGAAACCTCGGTAGAGAAATATCGAAGTTCTTCCTTCATTTGTCTGAGATCTCTAGATCATGCACTATCACAGGTGTTGGACTCCTTTAATCCCTGAATGCTGTAGCGCATACACTTTGAAATAATCGAATTAGAAAAAGAATATTTCACTTCTATCTGCAATAAATATGCTAGCTCTTGTCTTCTATTAATACCAATCACAACAAATATAAAAGAATAGGACAGAGAAGGGGATATTTGGGTACCCATAGACAATTTTAACCATACCACTAGCTTTTGTTTGTGCTGATTCTACTTTCGGTTGTTCTGAGTTCCAATCGTTTTTTACGTTTATCTTTCATTTGTTTTTTCTTGTGCAGTTCATCGGTAAATTGTTGCATGTAGACTTACAAGCACGTAAACAAAAATGTGGATGGCTTCCATGTTAAAAAGTTAAAAATATTCAAAATCACGACTGTTTCGATCAGAAAAACAAACACTTTTACGGTTAAGTACTTGAATCAATATTTTCTTCATACATGAAAACAATCGTGCATTTCTATGGAATGTTAAAATGGCATTACTTTTTAATTGATTAAAAATCTTTATTAAAGGAAAAGAATACGACATAAATTGAAAGGTCTAATCATCACTTGTATTCAATCGGTGCTGTTTGCATTGAAGATAGAAGCATTTTACCGTGTTAATCTGAAATTTAGTCAAAACTTAGAAATCTGAATTTCTTTTTTTTATTGAAATTCAACACAGCCTGCTCCTAAATTATACATATACTGATGTTATTTTTAGACCCCATCAGATTCTACATGGACAGAAAGTATTGCTGTGAAAACAACAGCTCCATATCAAGTTGACTCATCCAATGCTCTAAGTAACTTCAGAACTTGGGTCCAGTCACAAAGTAACTTACCAGGATATGATCATGCCATGTTATTTACAAGGTAAATACACCCACACTTGATTTATAATGTGAAAACAAAATCAAAGAAAATATCAGAAAAAAAACATTAAATTCATAGATTTGAGGTAATTACAAAATTATCAACCACAGTTATCAAGAGATAATGTCCATGAGGAAAAAAAACCATAGCAGGTGGAAACCACTGGAAAAATTGTCGACCGCAATAGTCCTGTCTTCGTAAGGCATTCAAAAGCAATAAAGTGATGAAAAGTAAAAGTTATTTCTTGTCACAAAAGACAGGCTTAAATCGCACTGAAGGGCACACTGGTAACAAATTAAGGCACAAGAACTTTGCATTGTCTACTTTTGACGTTCAGAAAGTCAGCTGCCTGTTAGTTAAATATATCGGAAACTCTAAAACACCTACAATAAAAAAATATGTATACCACGTTAGATTTAGGTTCCTTTTAATAAAAAGTGTGCACTGGACTTGAAAAATTTGGATTGTAATGAAAGCTTTAATTGAGTCGCCTTCTTTGACGGTTTCCGTACATTGTAAGTGATTACAAGAAGTAATTATCACCGTCAGAGTTATCTCGCATGGTACGATATATCACCTATGTCGACGATCATCGCACAACTTAGTTCATACATTTATAAACAAAGTAAAGACTGGAATCACAGTAGAATATGTGTCGAACAAAAATACGACAATAAGTAGACGTAATGTCCATCTACATGTTTTTAAATTTAGAGTAACTTCTGTATTGAATTTGTTATAAAAGCAACATTATTGCAACATTATTGCAAAAAAGGATTGCCGTATATATTTCAATGACAAGCAGAAATTCGAACCACACGACAACTTTTTAATTCATGGGATCAAAACATAAAAAAGCGTTACAAACAATGGCCGAAAACTGTATAATGTTAAACATATCTGTTTATTTGTTCATACCTTTCCGTTAAAATAATAATAATAGTAATAAAAAAGAAATATTCATTTGAATAAGATTATCAAATTTTCTTTTTACCATATGCATAGGTATGATCTGACTTCTGGAGGATCGACATCAAACGCAGGTAAATATCAAACTCCTGATATAATCAGTGGAGGTAAATTTGAATGTAATTGAATATGAATAAAGTTTTTAATAAGATGTGGTTAAAGAAAACATGACAAATTTAAATAGTCAAATTTGCGTTTTGTAGAAATTTCCTGTTTTTATAAAAAATTTTAACCACCTAAAAATACTGAGGCTTCATTCCGCGTATGGGACTCGGAAGATGTCCTTTGTAATGAATTTTGCCTCCTATTTCGATATCTTTGGTAATGAGTACTTGTTTTCGGACTACTATTTAAGAATTGAATGCATTATTTTGAAGTTTCATTGGGATATGAAAGGGTTGACGGAAGCACATTTTTAATGAAGCGCGGTAGCGCTTCATGTTGAAAATGTGCGCCCGGTCAACCCTTTCATAGTCCCTATGAAACTTCAAAATAATGCATTTAATTCTTATAATTACATTTTAAACCCGAAATATAAAAATAAACTTTATTTACAGGGAAGTACATCATGTACATTGGGATTTTATTTTTACAAATTCATCCGCCACTTGAACATGTGGTCAAATGTGTTTCATGGGAATTGCAACTTCACATTGATATGCCACGTGATCGATGTTCACCTATCAAACTGACGGAATTCAAATGAATATTCATGAAATGTAATTATTGGTTTATGGCTTTCGATATTATTTAATTTTTATGCTGCTGACTTGAAACACGTGTACAGCATAACAAACTTTACTGTTTTTAATGTAACCTGGGTATTTTTGTATTTTAATGGAAGTAAAATAGAACCGAATCGTCACTCAATAAAAGAACAATCAAAAGAGAGTGGCTACATCGGATACATCAAGAAACAAAGAAATTGCACATGCACGACATAGAAGAAAAACATGGTGACACACATACAGATGACCAAGATTTTAAACGACTTCATATGTGCATATGTCATATATTTTTTTCATTATTCATCATGGTTCAAACACACATGATACGTTGAAGATGACTTTATCATTATTTATTGCTAATTGATCCGTAAAATTACATACAATAAATGATGAATTGTTAACACATTTAAAGGTACAATGTAATCAGATAAAATAAATTACAATGGTTTCGACTTCCAAACGCTGTCATTTACACAAAGGACAAGGGCAAGATATATTCAATAGCTGTCATTAATATGGTCTAAAAGATGTTATTTCCAGTTGACTTAACTAGCTCTGATTCGAAAGCAGATTCTGTTCGCGAAATGAACAATATATAACGCTAAGACACGATAAAACAAATGACTATCATAAAAAAGGATTACATTGATTAAGGTGAACTATGCAACAAACAGAAATTTATGTAGGTTACAATATCGGAAACATTGGATGAAGATTCCAGAATAATCATTTGCGAACTGAAAAGGCAAGTTTTAGCAAAATGGTTGAATTTAACTTTTCATATCTATCAATCAATTATGAACTCTCTAAAGAAAAGCTGTCAGAAGACTTCAAGGTTTAAAAACATCACGTTTCTCACTTTGTTTTGCAATGTGCCGTCGAACGGAATGTGTTATAAAATTTATTTACATAAAGTTATGTAATTATCATAGGCCTTGCTTATGTGGGACAGGTGTGTACAACCAGCAGCCAGTCTATTGTTGAAGATCATTTTAATTTTGTACTTCTGACAGTGGCATCACATGAACTTGGACATAGGTATGTATAACTGTACTTCTGACAGTGGGATCACACGAACTTGGACATAGGACACTAGTGCTTTTGTCGGGCAAAGGATGACAGTGATTGTAAGAGCACTTTGCCAGTTTAATTGATGTTTGTTGACAATCCCGCACCCATGACCAAGAAAGACATGGATGTAGCGTTGCTCGACAATTAGCAAAGAATTCCGCTTAAACCGGTGCTACAGTGCTTGTACAGTAAAACATAACCAGTCACACCATTATACCATACACCATACACCATGCACCATTACACCATACACCATGAACCATTACACCATATACCATACACCATCACACCATACACCATTGCACCATATACCTTACACCATACACCATACACCATGCACCATGTACCATACACCATACACCATGCACCATACACTTTACATCTTACACTATACCGGACTATGTCCAGTACAATGTATTTGCATTTTGGTTTTTATTTCATAGTGGCCGGTACATACAAGAAATGAATTTTATTTTTTGTAGGACAAAATGAAGATTTTCAATAAAAATTTGTCTCGGCGAGATCTCATTTTCAGTCTCAATGCTAGAATACTTTCCACAAAGCTTGTTATTTACAATCGTGTAAATAAAATAAAGGGTGATACAGATTTTCGTTGGCCGTATTTTATTTCGCGTGTTGCTTTTTCTCGCTTTTAAAATGTCATTTTTGCCCTCATCTTATTTATTAAGTATTTCCTTTATATCTTTCGATTATCGAGCGTTGTCGTATAATTCTGGGTCCGCCCAATTTACGTATCCGGCCGGATACAGAATGCTAACATTTTGGGTCCGGGTATCTATTATTCCGTATCCGCCCGTATAAGTTTGGGTCCGCTCAGTTTATGTATCCGGCCGGATACAGAATGTTAACATTTTGGGTCCGGGGCAAAAATAATAGATTAAAGACGTATAAACGCTAGATATAACTAACTAGTATGAAAAGAACAAAATAATTTTGTCAAGACTAAAACATCAAAAGTTTTCGCTTGCACGTCTCTTCCAAACCAGCTTACCAGGTATAAAATAGCACAACAAAAATGGTATCATTACTGGCATATTTGATATATTAAAAGATCCAATAAATGAAGTAATAAAATAATAGCATTATTACGTAATAAAAGGATTTACATTCCCGTGGAATGTTTTAGAGTGATTAGAAACGTCATTAAGTAATAAGTTATGTAAAACTTGTTAAACTTTTATTCAAAAGACACAGTTATTTTAAGAGAGTAATGTGTTTATTATGCAATAAAAACATATATAAGTGAACAGATCGCCTAAATAATAACAACAAATGAAAGATTTTTAAACATAAGGAAAAATTAATAGTTGTTGTATTTTGGCAGTTGAACAGCTTGGATATTTTTCGTTGTGTTATATTTTTCCGCACTTTCTTACGAAAGTCATTAGATATTGTTTTCGCCTCTGTCCTCCCATCACGATGTGACGGGAACTACTCCTACATTTTTTCGAATTAGGTTTTTTGAATTTTGAAATTAGTTTTCGGATTTTTGATATTGGTGTTGATTCATACAAGAAGCCCCAAGATGTTGATCATGACACATGTTGCATGTGATGCAAACTCCTCCTACAGTTTTGGATTTAGAAGCTTTCGAGGCTCCAGATTTCGATTTTGACAAAGGTCTCAAGATGTGGACATTGCGTGTGACGCCAACTCTTCCTACATTTTTGTCTTCATTCTGTTGCAGAATTGTTGCATATAGTCTCTAATTTTGGAATTTTGATTCCGGTTCCAACTTTGGCAAATTTCCTGCAAATATCAGTCGGTAGTAGTCATAGGCATGACAAAATTAATAGAGCATTTCTTTAAAAAG
>MJUU01062117.1:2501-47326 GCA_002080025.1 Modiolus philippinarum
TGATACCTATGGATATACATTTACAACTGATACCTATGGATATACATTTACAACTGATACCTATGGAGATACATTTACAACTGATATATGGAGATACATTTACAACTGATACCTATGGATATACATTTACAACTGATACCTATAGACATACATCTACAACTGATACCTATAGATATACATTTACAACTGATACCTATGGATATACATTTACAACTGATACCTATGGAGATACATTTACAACTGATACCTGTGGATATACATTTACACCTACCTATACCCCTACTACAATACCGAGGGATTAGATACATTTACAACTGATACCTATGGATATACATTTACACTTACCTATACCCCTACTACAATACCGAGGGATGAGATTGTAAAAAATCACACTTCAGTTTTAGCATCATTTGGCATTAAAGCCAATGATGAAAACAATCAACTCCCTTACATGTACTGGGTACCTAAACTTCATAAGAATCCATACAATCAGATTCATTGCTTGGTCTTCCAGATGCACCACTAAACCTCTTTCACAGCTCCTCACTACTTTGTGGACCGCAGTCAGAGATGGCCTGAAAAACTACTGTAATAAAGCTTACTCCACAAGCGGTGTGAATCAAATGTGGATTCTTAAAAATTCAAAAGAATACAGGAAGAAATAACAAAATACCGAAGTTACTGTGAATTAAGTTTCTGAATATGCACATTTCGACAACTTATGCCTCTTCAGTGCAGATTAAATCAAAACATATGAAAATCCGTGAACCGAAATATGTGTAGAAGCTTATAGAGAACAATTTACCAATAAGATCTAAATAGGCAAATCAAAATTAGCTACGGACAAAGCTCTGCAAGAGAGAGATACTTCTTAGGTTTTAACAAAATGTTCTGAAATTTAGATACTGCAAGAAGTCTAAGGATGCCTTGGTGAGGCTCATGAAATCGTCCACCGGGCGTTGGTTTACTCGCCGATAGATATTCAAGATATTCAAGGCGATAAACGAAATAATACCACTGTACTTCATGGGTTCTTTATTACAATTAAATTAAACCCTACAAATATAACAATATTAAGTAAAAATATGTCAATATCACAGTAATCACATTTGGTATTTCATGAAACCTATATTAAATATAACAGTGTTTCTGATGATTAAGTTAATTCACAATATACTCAGTAAGAACTGATTTTTAAGTATTGTTTGATAGAGCTGTAACATTGCCCATTCTCAGTATATAAACCATTTAGTGTAAACATTCAAAAAGGTAAAGTCAGCTATATTTCACGAATCTTCAACTTGCAAAAATGTAAATATGATGTTTCATAGAAATCATCTTTTTGACGATTTGAAACCTTTACATATATTGTTAATTATTGAAATACTATCAACAATAATTCATATTTCAAAAATACTACAAAAAGTACACAGAAATGCAATATTATCAGTGGGAGATAATTCATTTCTACCTTTACACCTGCATTGAATTTTACGTTTGTTTTATACACAGATGATTATAATAATACAGAGTATACAAAACTCACCAATTTATGGAACTGCATTTATAAGTTTACACCGACAGCAATATCATCATAACATCACCAAAACTGTCATATCAAAACATCATACTAAGCTGTCATACTATGATCACTATCATTGATAATTCAATACACATGTTTACTGTAAATAAAAGTTACAATCATAAATACATAGAGTCGTTTATTAAATGAGACAATTATACAAATAACTTTTTCATTCTTAAATCAGAATCCCTCAGTTTGCTTCAGTAAAACATTATTTCAATAAAACAATTCAATTTTACGCAATCGTATTTTAAATCAATGACCACCTTATTCTGCGCATCCAAGGTGTCACAAATTTAAATAAATGATTAACTTACCATACGAGGTCTGCTGAATTATTCCCGATTTCAAACTGAATTCCAACCAACAGTAAATTTATAAATTGTATTGAAGAAACACTAGTATTACATACAAAATCAATGTTTATGTCATAAACGATAAAACCTCCATATTTGACAAACATATTTCGCTTCTAAAACTGGGGGCACGGCCCTATTGACCAATCAGAAACCGAGACACAATAACTGACCAACAGAACCAATTACCATGAAGAGAAAATATTCAATACATGAGGACTGCAATTTGACAGTTAGGCGTATGACTGGTCATACAGAATAAATGAGACACTGGAATATATAAGAAATTAAGATACTTATTATTTCTGCACGAAAAACATATACATGTATGACTAAAATCGGCTCTAACACATTCTCCCCTGTTGGAGAATGGCTACCATGCCATCATCCCACCTATGCAGAGAATGACGTCCTCGGTATGAAAAATCTGAAATGTTTACAAAACAGTAAAATACCATAACTGAAGTCTGGTCGGGATTTGTTGTTATTCTCAGCAGCTCATCAAGGATCTTGCCTTCCATTCCTCGGAAAGTACCAGATGAAACGAGGCCTTGCAAAAAGTGAGCTCTGGTCATTCAATCAGTAAGCAGATAAGGGAGAGAATCAATATCATCAGAGTTGGGGAATGGTTGGACCTTTAGACGCATTGAGAATATTGAGGGCAGTCATCAATGTTCAAAACAAGGGTCAGGAATGTTTTTGATAGCTATCCTCCCGGCGCTCCATCACGATGAGGTGGACCAAAAGCATACCAACAGGGGCCCAGTAAGAAGTGGGCGGACGAAATCAATCTCGATGGGATCGGTTTCTCAGTCTCACTGCAGGTGATCGATAGGTTCCAGAAGCCAAATGAAAGCACCAAGGTGAATGTCTACGAGTTCGATCGGCGACGGATGGAGATGTCTACCCTCTTAGGATCTTTGATAGAGAAGACGCCGGAGATCAGCACGTAGATTGCATGCTATTGGTTGATGCTAAGACGCTACACTACTGGTGGTTGAAGAATTGAAGAACCTCTTGCCGCTTGTGACAGTGCAGGTAACCGATCACGACGGGGAAGCTTACATCGCTGCCGGTGCATTAACTATTACACCAGGCAAGATATCCTGGACCAGCATGTTGAGTATTGCTAGCAGAAGAAGGCATTGAAAGTCAAGATGCCGGTTGGGAGTAACTACGTAAGTTTTAAAATCGCGTCCAATCTATAAAGGTACTCTTTTGTGATCTACGTAGACTTCTAGTGCTTCACGGCCCAGGTCTAGTCTGTTTTGGAGAATACTTGCGTAGACGGAATCGTGAAGCTACTGGAGCACATGATGCTTACTACCACCCACAAGCTAGAAGGTGGCAAGCCCTCCAATCCCCATACCAAAGTCCTCTAGAAGCACATACCGTCGCTATCTGCTACCAAACCAAATGCTTCGAATACTAGTAGAAGGTATACACCAAAATTTACACAATGCGGAAGGAACGGGAGGACCACTGACGATTCACGGGCAGATTCAGAGGGTAACCGTACAATCCATCAATACAATACTTTCCATTTCCTGTTTAATGTTATTAGATAAATGGAAAGACAGACGTCCACATTACAGTATATATATTTATGTTACAGGGCAAATTGGAATCCAGGAGGATTCGGAATCCTCCTAGGGCAAATTGGAATTCTGATTTCTCCTAGGACAAATTGGAATTCTGATTTGCCCTGGTTTTAATCTAGTGTAAATTGAAATTCCAATTTCTACTAGGACAAATTGAGATTTTCAGATTTGCCCTAGGAGAATTTTGAATCCTACTGATTTTCTAGGACGATCCAGAATCATACTAGATATTATCGCTAGTATTCTGGATTTAAAACCAGTTAAGATTCTTTTATTAGCTTAATTAAAATAAACATACAATAAAATATAATATTTATTAATCAGTACAATGGCAGATTTAAACAGTTACAAGTACAAAATATTTACAATCTTTTCTTAAACTAGACCTATTTATTGCAACATTTCTTCAAATTGTTCAGGAACAATTAATTTTAGCTTTCCAATGTGAACACCTTAAAGTTCCGTTTAAGTGGTTATTGTCGCGAGGACTTAACTTTTGCTTTATTCACTGTTATTATTATGTCGCGAAAATTGCATACCACGAACATTATTTTATATGAGACTTTATACAGTAAATGATGAGGAAGCCTAAAATTTTCAGTCCCGCCAAAATAAAATCAAACAGTTTTGAAAGAAATCACGAAATTTGCGACCCGCAAAAATAACCTCTTATACAGTTTTACATTTACCGTTGCAATTGTACATATTCACAGACTGACAATGTTGATTAATGGAGTGTTTTTAGCTCACCTGACTATGTCAGGGTAAGCTTTTGTCATCACTTGGCGTCCGTCGTCTGTCCGTCGGTCCGGTGTAAACTTTTCATTCAAAGATCTTCTCCTCTGAAACCACTGGGCCAATTGGAACCAAACTTGGCCACTATAGTCCTTTTATGGTCCCCTTTGAAAATTGTATCCGGCATGTCCATACCTATTCCAAGATGGCCGCCAGCGGGGAACATAGTTTTAACATTAGACCCTATGGGAAAATCATTCAAAGATCTTCTCAGAAACTAACAGTCCTGCTATTATAACCAAACTAAGGCACAATGGTCCTTAGATTGTCCCGTCCTAAAAAGTATCCGGCAGGTCCGTACCTAATCCAAGATGGCCGCCAGCGGGGAACATAGTTTTAACATTGGACAGATCATCCATAGGGATTTTGATAACTACACAGAGTGTAACCCAAGTTAAAATGATTTCGTCGTGCAGATTCTTGCCAAACACTACGACACTTGGCGTTTTGCATATATAGTTGATGATAGCAGCATCCATGCTAGAATTATGTCTAGAATCTAGCACATCACTTACTTTTATTGCATAGTTCCCATGCTAAAGATCAATAGGAGTATTAAATATATGTGCAGTGGATAATAATTTTTACAAGTACTAGTTACCTGTTACAAAAGTTAATGTACTTATACATATTTTACGAAAGGATATGGAGTAAATGAACATGTATCATATATTGAGACGTTGTTCGTTAACTATATACATTTTATTAATAAGTCAGTAGGATCCGGAATCCTCCTGGGGCAAATCTTGATATCTCAATTTGTCCTAGTAGAAATTGGAATTCCAATTTACACTGGATTAAAACCAGGGCAAATCAGAATTCCAATTTGTCCTAGGAGAAATCAGAATTCCAATTTGCCCTAGGAGGATTCCGGATCCTCCTGGATTCCAATTTGCCCTGTAACATATATATATAAACACTAAATAAAGTATTAAGAAAACAAGATAAGATACCCGCGGAATGTATAAATTGGCTTGTTTGTGGAAAGGTAACAGTGAACTGACTGAAACCGAAAAAAATTAGAAGATACGACAGCTTAGAATGCATTGTACTACATTAGAAACCAAAGTAGATGCATGTACATTGAGAAGGAAATTAGAACATAAAGATATAGTTTGAAAACAGACGGGGAGGAAGTATTGAAACCAACAGTAGTTTTTGTCTTGCGCGCGACGAAAGTCGCGGAGAGCCAGGCATAGGCGTGCAAAGTATGACGGCGACGGCGATGGCGGCGTAAAGTCAAGTTATTATATAGAAGCATGTCAAATACATGTCATATACATGCTTTTTCATATACATGTCAGTCTGGCATATGGCTTTTGACCTTGACCTCAATTTCACGGACCATTGCCCAGGTTAAGTTTGTTTGCTTAAGTCTGTTTCTCAATAACTACAAGCTGTAGGTCAATGATATTTGGTATAAATGATGTAGGAACTTTATATTTGGCCCATAGGTAGCTTACAGCGAACACTATCTGCCGGACCCTAAATCATGGGACCTTGACCTATATTTCTCGGTCCAAGGACCAGGTTAAGTTTTTTTGCTTAAGTCTGTTTCTCAATAACTACAAGCTAGAAGTCAATGATATTTGGTATAAAGCTTGGTCTTGGTTAGTACATGTCAGTCTGCCATATGGCTTTTGATCTTTACCTCAGTGTTACGGTCCAGTGCCCAGTTTAAGTTTGTTTGCTTAAGTCCAGGTTAAGTTTTTTTGCTTAAGTCTTTTTCAATAACTACAAGTGATATGCCAATAATATTTAGTAGATGGCTTGGCCTTAATTAGAACATGTCAGTCTACCATATGGCTTTTGACCTTGACCTCAATTTCACGGTCCAGTGACTAGGTTAGTTTTTTTTTGCCTAAGACTGTTTCTCAATAAATACAAGTGATATGTCAATGATATTTGGGATATAGCTTGGTCTTGGTTGGTACATGTCAGTCTGCCATATGGCTTTTGACCTTGACCTCAATTTCACGGACCATTACACAGGTTAAGTTTTTTTGTTTAAGTCTGTTTCTCAATAACTGCAAGCTGTAGGTCAATGATATTTGGTATAAATGATGTAGGAACTTTATATTTGGCCCATAGGTAGCTTATAGAAAACACTATCTGCCGGACCCAAGATCATGTGACCTTGACCTATATTTCTCGGTCCAAGGACCAGGTTAAGTTTTTTTGCTTAAGTCTGTTTCTCAATAACTACAAGCTAGAAGTCAATGATATTTGGTATAAAGCTTGGTCTTGGTTAGTACATGGCAGTCTGCCATATGGCTTTTGATCTTTACCTCAGTGTTACGGTCCAGTGCCCAGTTTAAGTTTGTTTGCTTAAGTCCAGGTTAAGTTTTTTTGCTTAAGGTTTTTTTTCAATAACTACAAGTGATATGCCAATAATATTTAGTAGATGACTTGGCCTTAATTAGTACATGTCAGTCTATCTTTTGGCTTTTGACCTTGACCTCTATTTCACGGTCCAGTGACTAGGTTAGTTTTTTTTGCTTAAGACTGTTTCACAATAAATACAAGTGATATGTCATAACTACAAGCTGTAGGTCAATGATATTTGGTATAAAGCTTGGTTAGTACATGTCAGTCTGCCTTATGGCTTTTGACCTCAATTTCATGGTCAATTGAACATATTTAAGTTTTTTCTGATTAGAAATTAGAAAGTGGTACGGTAATTATATTTGGCTTGTATGCTGCTCTTGAGCAGTACATGTCTGTTTTAGCGACCAAACAGGGACGGACGAGACTTCTTTTAGGGTCCACTCTTGTAATTAATTGCATGGCAAACATTTCATCAATTTACACTTAACCTTCATCTTCTATAGTTTTGGAAATAAAAGACGAAAAATATGAAAATTAAAAAAATTCTGTGAATAAAGGGGCAAAAACTCCTACAAGGGTTTTTGAATTTTCTTCAAAATTTCAGGTTGGGTAGATCTTGATATGCTGAAAACGTTTGCAATGTACATTTGACCTCTAGCTTGCTTTTAAAAAACAGTCGTTAAGTGTTAGGATAAAACAAAGAAAGCAAATGGGGAAAATGTCAAGGAGACAACATCCCATTTCCAGGCGATATTCAAATGCTGTCATTTGACAAATCTTGTCCTTGTTCAACTTTGTGTTTCTACCATGACAACCAGAGCTTTATTGAAATTGCCATTTACTTCAAGAAACTACAGAAATGAGCTCAAGGAAAACAGGGTTTGCTGTTAAGAAATCAAAAGCATCTGTTTCACAAAATGTTTCTAGTCCACCTGGGTATTCTAGGGTGAGCTTTTGTCAGAACTTCACACTCATCATCTTCTAATGCCCGTCTTACTGTGTGAATATTTCATTCAAATATTTTTTAAACAACTGGACCAATTAAAATCACACTTGGCTACAACAGTCTTTGGATTGTCCAAATAAAAGGGCTAATTAGAATCGAACTTTGCAACTTGGTTGTTCCCCTGTAAATGGGGTGTTTTAATGTTTGCATGATATCCAAGATGTCTGCAAGCCAGAAACGTACTTTAATATTGAACCTTGTGGGAAAACACATATTTGATACATGACTTTCCAATGATGAGAGTCTCTGGAGGTACAATATTTGAAGACATTTTGACCTCTACCTTGCCCTGGGGCAATTTGTAAAGAAAATAAACCTTAGTTCTAAAATCTGGTTATCAAGTACTAAGATATCTCTATTTGGTATGTGACTTTCATATAATGAAAGCTTCCTTGATTATCATATTTGTGAACATTATGACATTGACCTTGCATATTTTTACATTGGACTCTGAGAAAACACGTTCATAGCTTTTCTCTGAAACTAGTTGACTTGTTCAAACCAATCTTGGCAACAAAAGTCTAAAACTAAGCTCCTGTAATATACAAGGGTTTTTTGGGTTCACACCTTATCCAAGATGGTCATCAGCTGGAAATATAGTTTTAGAATTAGACCTTAAATTTATGATCTCCTCGGAAACAACAAGGCCAATTGTAATCGAACTTTGATGAATCATGATCCCCTGTAAAAAGAACATTTTTCAGGTTTGCATTTTATGTAAGATGGCTTCCATCATTTAACATTATACCCCCATTGGAAAACACATTCAAAGATCTTATACTCATAAAGTATAACTTCAGTTGGAACCAATGATAGTTTAACATTGGACCCTCTGGGGAGATCTTTTGTGAAATTACTGGGAACCATATTCGTAGTTCGTAGGACTTCTATTATGGACCCCTTTATCAAAATGTTTCTTGCATACTTACAACCTCCCCAGGATGGAAGTGACCAAGGAAAATAGTTTAACATGAGGCCTTAAATGAGATCCTTTAACATATAGTTTATGAGCACAATGGTCCTAGTTAGTAATATAGGTTGTTTTATAGCTAGAGATGTTTTATACCGAAAATAGAAAATAGGAAAAAATACATGAAGCTTTGCACTTATTCTTAAGCCAAAACTCCTATTTGCTGTTAAGTTTATATCACGAAACCTAGCTATGGTTCTTGCAAACAAACACCGAGTTTCCTGAGGAAATCGGGTTCAGTTTACCATTTAAACAGCTGATATTAATGAAAGAAGTCTTGATCGAGTGACAATAGGAAAAGCTGCACGATGGATTGGATTCTACGTCAGCTGTTTGAATGTTTGCATAATGTCTGTAATGTTGTGATAAACATTATTCAGAAAATAAATTTTGAAACCTTGAAGAATTTCAATGCTCATTCCGGATAATACGTTGAGGTGTTATCCCGAATTGCTATTGAATAAAATGGTATATCCGGATATCCCAGTGTCCGGGATAAGCTCCGGTTACGCCCCTATACCATTAGGTCTCGTACAGACAAGCAGATGTTACATGACACTACAGTTCGTTATAGACACATTTGATAAACAGAATGTTGTTTATAAATGGTATCACTATTGGACACATTAAAACCAAAAATTCAGATTGTGTCCTGTTCAGTTTTTATAATTTTATACAAGTAGAATAGTTTTGAGTAAAATATGTAACCTTTTATTATGATTATCCATCATTGTACTTTTCTAGGAAAATGTGTTAATGAACAACGTCGACATCAGAATAAACACAAAAAGTCGGTGTTTGATTAGACATCATATGACTATTCTATGGTCTTACATATTTTCCTACAAAGAGAATTGTCCCAGTTTCATTGTCACGGATAAGGAACATGAAAGGACGGTCGGCCACAAATTTGAACGGTAATATCATAGACTCCCTAGACATCTTAGTCATGGTAAGTGTAGTGACTCCAGCCGCTTCACTTCCTGCTTCATTTACTTCTATAAAGGCTTTATGGCGGGCGTCACTGACATAAACGCCCCGGGAGGTCACCATGTTTGTGAAGTCTGCAGAATAGGAATCAAATATTTCCGTCATTCCGAGGTTCATCAACATTGGTTTTAAGTCATATTCTGATTCGATTTTAAATCTGGGAATTCTTATAATAGTATCCTGTAATTGTAGTCCTGAGAGAAGACTTCCTAGTTTTGAATAGTTAAGTTTATTCTCCAGTGCAGAAAGGTCGCCTACGGCATTTGGTAACAGGAAAACCATAGACAATGCATCTCCGACGTAAGGAAGTTGTAAAATTTTACATCCTAGATCGGGTTTCTCACCTGACTTTGCTTTAAACTTTCCATACATCATGTCAACTTGATGTTGGTTATTTAGATTGTCCACAAAATTACGTTTTGTCGTCTTCCTGGGATCAAACTTAGTTTTCCACGTCCCTTTGAAGTAGACGGCATTGGCCAACACGACAATGGTAGAAGCGTCCAGAACTCCTTTTGGAATCATGTCTCTTATTTTATTATTTGTATTTGTTTCAATCCAGTTATTAATAGTTTGTCTTGATTGTTCCGTATGCGGTGGTCCAAAGTTCAGCTTCTGAGTTTCCCCATTGTAGTATTCCACAGCCTTGGCTTTGTACGGTTCCAATAAAGTGAATGAATTGCTAACAAACATTTTATTCGCCATAAGTAAATTTATTTCGTTTGATCGTTTCGTTAATAGTTCATCGTTCACAGTTTTGTAGTTTGAATGAATATCCCTGGGTACAGTATTTTTAAACATTGAAGAAATCGTTTGATTTTTAGTCGAGCCAGCCGTTCCGAGAGTCAATAACATCAGTGCAGAACATATACTGTAAGGCGACAAAATCTCATTTCCAGTGATTGGTGATTCTCCATATAACACAAATGAAAACTGTCCGATATCTTGCTGAAAAGCAAGGTTTGACGTGGCTGGCAGTGCGGCAGCCATGTCAAAGTATTTCTCCAAATGTCATAGTTTTTCTGTTTTTACCGACTATATATATATATATATATATACCTATATCTTAATTTAAAAACATCTTTTGTAATCCGGCTCAAATACGTACAAGATTTGTTGACATGTAAAATGTCTTTTGTTATAATCGAGACATAACCTTAAACATTTATCATTCCTACTTTTCATTCGTCAGAAAAAAAGGCCATATTTTTACAAAACTTATGCAGACATGTACTTTACTTAGAGATGACTATATATCTCGAGTGACAATATCCGGGACATTTATCCTCCATATTATTTGTTACTGAAATGCACTGAAAAAGCAATATTTAAGTAAACAATGTTTATAACAAAAAGGTATAAAATCACAATATACATGAGCATTTGCTACAGTGCGGGAATCTAGAATAATGTACCTCACGGTACTCCTCGCCATTAGTGCAGCATATTACTTAAATGCCTATTTGATAAACAAACCAATTCACGACCGCATGTGTACTGGTTTGAAATACCAAATTGTATCACTATATGAATTTTTTATCCGTCTCCTTTTGGAGCATTTCGGTCTTTCAGATAATAAAGCAAATTTGGGAACATTGTATAGGTGGATATCTATGCAATAGCTTGTTTTCCTAGAAATGTCCGCAGATATCCCAAAATCAAGATGAATAATCTTCATACATAAAAACCAAAGGCCAAGTAATCCATATCCCTAAATATTAACACAAAGAGAGAAAAATTATTATAATCCTTATCCCTACAATACAAATGGCATATAATCCATATCCCTTAAACCCTTTACAAGCCTTATTTGTCTGAAACTTATTATCGATATTTTATCCAAAAAATGCCCCTTTTCTTTTGCTCCACAAAAGTAAAAAATGTCACCTGTACGAAGAGACGTACTCGACAACAGCTGATATTACTATCATCATTGACAGCTACAGTCTTGCGTTCAATTCACGATAGGATGGGACATCCCGGACCAGAACGGACATTAACGTTCCTGGGGGCCGTTTCTATTGGCATGGGTGACTGCAGACGTCGGGAACTTGATTCGAAGTTGTAATAGATGTTTTCATGGGAAAACACAAGTACGTGATAAAGCTCCGTTAGTCAGCATCAGAAATTGACAACCGTTAGAATTGGTATGTATGATGCTTTTTACAACCACTTTGCATTACAGTAAGGATTTTCTCATCGAATACATTCGTACCAAGCGGTCAACTTTTAAAGCCAAATAACGAAGGAACTTTGCTTAATCACTGGCATGGAAAAGAGTGGAACAACACCCTACCATTTCATGGTAACGACCAGTGTGAACGCTTTGAAAGGACCTTGTTAAGCAAGTTGGACACTTTGGAAGAAACGTAGAAAAAAAACTAGAAGAGTTACGTAGGAACTATTGTCCACTCATACAATTGTATGAAACATGAGAGCACAGGACATATACCTTTCCTCCTTATTTTCAGACGAAAGCCAGTGATTCCAATAGGCATAAACCTCATCAGCAAAAATACAACAATTACCTACTATATCGAAAAGTTAAGAAATCTTTAAGGACTCGTGCCATAAGGCTATTTCAGCAGTCACCTGACACCTCTGGATGTACATTTATAACTGATACCTATGGATATACATTTACACCAGTAACCTATGGATATACATTTTTTGTCCTTTTAACCTGGATATGGGATGTTGTCTCCTTGACATTTACATCATTTCCTTTCTTTTTCATATTTACAACTTATATACCTATGAATATACATTTGACAACTGATACCTGTGGATATACATTTAAAACTGACACCTATGAATATACATTTACACCTGACACCTATGGGTATATATTTACAACTGCTTCCCATGGATATACATTTACAACTGATTACTATGGATATACATTTACAACTGATACCTATAGGTGTACATTTACAACTGATACCTATGGACATACATTTACAACTAATATCTTTGGATATACTTTTACAACTGATACCTATGATTATACTGATAGTAACAAATATAGTCGTAGGTAAGAGCTATGTATTTCTAAAACCTATACAAATTCCTGTTGCACTGAATTAAGCTTTAATGTTCATACCCGATTTAAGATTTTGTACCAATAATCGTTTGTTTGCCTGTCTTTGTGCCTCATCCTAAGATTAATTTAGGTCAATGACCACAACCTGCATGTCAGTCTAGCTATATGTCAACTGGTGTTGAAATAGATAGCTGTAGCCTGTGATTGTTCTTTTTTTCGTTTGTGATTGCGGTGAAAATTAATGAGAAGATTGACAACTTTTTGTAACACCAATATATTGCTGTTGACATAAGTAGGATGTATTGATGTAAAGTACATTTTCAGATTTAAAGGACATATTTCCGTAAATTTTTAAGGTTGGTCAATTGCAGTATAGATACTTATATGACGCAGTTGCACTCCGGCTCCTTATCGGCCGCAGCTGCACACTGGCTACTAATCGGCCGCTGTCGCACTCCGGCTGATGTAGAATAGTTTTGAGTAAAAAATGTAGACTTTTATTATGATTATCCATCAGTGTACATTTTCAGGAAAATTACTCACTGATAACGTCAGAAGAAACACAAAATGTGACTTCTCATTTTTAAAGATTGATAAAAAGACTTCATGCAAGGAAGACCCTTCAGGTATAAAGTTATCACATGGTACTCCAACGGTCTGACAGATTTTCCCAAAAGAGTATTGTTCCGCTTTCATTGTCACGAAAAATGAACATAAAATAGCGGACGGTGGTTTAATTTGCATAAAAGAAGAACGCACCTTAAATGTAATTTTAGTGGCTGCAGCCGCTTCACTGCCTTATTCATTTACTTCTATAAAAGATTTGACACACATACTGGCCTCTCACTGATACTGCCGATGTCTACTGAAATACATGATAATTCTTTACCGAACCCATTGGGAGTTTTGAATTTGATGTTTCTTCCGTAATGCGACAGTGTTTTACCAGCAGACTAGGCTCCTTGAGCTAGCCTGCAGTTTAGCGGCGAGCACTCCTTGACCCATCTTTCAAAATTACGTATTGTTCCCCAATTTTTCTTTTCAAGATTGTGGTCATGGAGTTAGTAGTCTACCTGTATGGGTTTTATTCGTATGTTTATTATACTATAGGAAAACGGGACAGAGAAAGGGGAGGTTTGGGTACCCATAAACCGGTTTAACCCTACCGCTGGCTTTTGCTAGTGCCGGTACCAAGTCCGGNTTTTTTTTCTTGTGCAGTTCCTATTTACTTTGTTGCATGTGGCTATGTTTTTCGGCCATTGTAGGTGTTTCCTGTTATTCGTTTTTCTTGGATCAAACTTAGTTTTCCACGTCCTTTTGAAGTAGACAATGGCAGTAGCGTCCAGAACTTCTCGTGGATTCATGTCTCTTATCTATTTCAATCCAGTTCTTAAAAGTTTGTCTTGCTTGTTCAGTATGTGGTGGTCCAATGTTCAACTTCCGAGTATCTCCAATGTAGTTCTCCACAGCCATTGCTTTGTACGACTCCAATGTAGTTAATAATTGACTGGTCAACATTTTGTTTGCAATAAGTAAATTATTTTCGAGTGATCGCCTCATTGTGATTTTATCGTTCAGAGTTTTGTATTCCGAATGAATATCCATTTGTTCATCATTTTAAAACATAGTAGAAATCGTTTGATTTTTTTGTTAAGCCAGCCGTTCGGAGCGTCAATAACATCAGTGCAGAACATATACTATAACACGACAAAATCTCATTTCCAGTGATTGTTGATTCTCCATATAAGGCTAATGAAAATTTTCCAATATGTTGCTGAAAACTAAGGTTTGACGTGTCTGGTGGCGATTCCAATTAAAACTGTCCAATATCTCGCTGAAAAGTAAGCTTTGACGTTACTGGTGGTACTTAATATTTCTCCAAATTTCAGTTTCGACTTAAGGTAGATGGGTACTCCAAATTTTGTTCCACAGATTTTTTTTTATTTTTGCAGGAAAGTTTCCTTATTATATTAGCATTGATATAAAAAAAATAAAAAAGGGGGGTCATCGTGCTTGTTTTTAAAAAAGATATCAAAATAATCAAATATTTCTAATGAATATATAGGGAAAAACAGGTAAACTGGTGATTTCTTTTAAAGTATTCCATAGATTTGTTTCTACTTTACTAATGACTGTGCTAGCCCTTTGAACATACTCTCAAAAAATATGGGGTCACCGACTTAGTTTTCCATATAATTTGTAAAATGAATTTTCATAGTGATATCTATGTAAAATATTTTTATCAAATTATATCCCTTTTTCAAAAATCCTTTTCCAATTTATTAAGTTACCATACCTCGTCTAATTAAATAAATACATGTAAAATCAAGTCCATGTAGGTCCTTTGTATTTTGTATTATGGATATAATATTCATTGATTCATTACAAATAAAAATCATTGCATATATAAAAAGCAAATAATACTGTAACAGCATAAATAACAAATTCAAAATGGCGGAAGACTACCGATCTACCTTAATATAGCTAACAGTATCTTAACTAACAGCATATTTCGAAATCAGGTTGAAGAGATTTATTGGCATGTATATTGTCTTGTTTTTACAATTTTGATATAACTATGAATATTTATCATCCCTACTCTATCACAAACTAGATATATCCTGAAATATATGAATATTTATCATTCCTACTTTTCATTTATAATTGTCATAAGAGATCCTTTAACATATTATGTAATACTCGAATAATAATGACTACATAATCCACGTAACAATATCCGGGACCTCTTCTACTTTTCATTTATAATTGTCATAAGAGAACCACTTTCATATTATGTAATATAGGAATAATAACTGCATATTCCGGGACATCAACTACTTTTCATTTATATAATTGTCATAAGGGCACCTCTTACAAAACAACGGCAGCTACCGAAGGAACAAGGGAAGCGAAGACTACAAAAATCGAAATCCAAAGACATGGCTAAAACGGCAACAGAGAAAAACAAAGACAAAACAAGGACGTGAGAAAGCTACAATTCACGGAAATAAAAAGACGACATTGAAAAATAAGGCACCCATAGTGTGAACTCCCAAGAAAACCGGGAGTGACATCAGGTGCTCCGGAAGGTTCTACAAATGTAGAACTTGAATAATGACTACATATCCTAAGTAACTATATCCGGGCCTCTCTTAAACATTCATTTATATGAAAAACATTAGGGAACCATGTTTGCATTACCAAAAAGGTATAAAGGGAAACGGGACAGAGAAAGGGGAGTTTGGATACCCATTTACTGGTTTTACCTAACCACTGGCTTTTGCTAGTGCTGGTTCAAAGTCCGGCTTCCCTGAAAGGGGAGGTTTGGATACCCATTTAATGGTTTAACCTAACCAATGGCTTTTGCTAGTGCCGGTACAAAGTCCGACTTTCCTGAGTTCCTATTGTTGTTTACGTTTGTCTTCTGCCTTTTATTTGTGTTTATTTGTTTAGTTTCCTAGTAAATTGTGGCATGTGATTGTAATATTCAGCCATTGGAGATGTTATCTCTTTTTTAATAAAATTTACAGAGCTTACTCCCCTGAATGTATATTTTGAATTTATTCCCCGCATAGGGTAAGGAAATCCGAAAGTAGACTAAATATTTAAATTTGGGTGAAAACAAATTACCGAACAGAATTATCAAGAGCCAAAGTACAAGAGGCAAGAGGATAAAGCATGTGAAAGTTCACCGGAAAATTGTAGACCGAAATAGTTACTTGGTACAGGTATTTCAAAAGAAATTGTTGGTAAAACCCGTTTGATGGCTCACCTAACCTCACCTTTTATTGTGGTAGTGTCCGGTAGCAACTCAACAGTAGTTGCTATTGAAAGGTCGTAGACAGTAAAAAGAAATTATCATCCCAGTATCAAGTAAAATTTGCCTCAGAGTAGAATTTTCACCGGGCCTAAAGACATACTTGGTGGAATTTTGCAAAGTCATTTAGGTGATATACAAATTTCCTGCACCTCTGCCATGGAAACTGCAGGATTTGTGAGTAAAAATACCAGTTGAAACATTAAATTAGTAATAAAAAAACTTACAGGTATGAATAAAGATATGCCGTCCAAGACATTAATCATTGATCGCATCGAAGTTGGCGTTTGCGAAGATAGCAAACCAACCCCATCTCTCCAAAACGGCAAAAGTTCTGTCAATCTCCAGTAAACAGGAAGGAAGGGTGAACTTTCAAGGCAAACCTGGTAAAGTGTGTCTCTGGAGGCATTCAATGATCTCCCCACAGCAAGACGATATCCACCAAACGATCGATGGGAAATTGCAGGTGGACGAGACCATCATGGAGTTCCGGAACATTACCAATGAGAAAGAAGTGGTGGTATATGGGAAGAAATAACAAAATACCGAAGTTGGTGTGAATCAAGTTTCTGCATATGCGCATTTCGACAACATATGTCTCTTCAGTGCAGATTAAATCAAAACATATGGAAATCCGTGAACCGTAATATGTATAGAAGCTTAAAGAGAACAAATTACGAATAAGATCTAAATAGGAAAGCCAAAATTAGCTACGGACAATGCTTAGGTTTTTAAAAAGTTTTCTGAAATTTAGATATTGCAAGAAAGCCAAGGATGCCTTGGTGAGACTCATCGAATCGTCCCCGGGCGTCGGTTTACTCGCTGATAGATATTCAAGAAGCAGATTAAGGCGATGGCACGACATACGGGCATCACAAACTATTCGCAAGTGAGGAAGGATCAGGTGATCGACAGGTAAGGGTGAAAAAATCTTGGGAAAGCTGATGTTGGTACATGAGCAATGTCTTTGGCGGAGTATTTGGTAACCCTCGATTCTCTGAAGCAGCATGACATGGACACGTTCATGCAAGTGAATAAGGTCATCTTCCGAAGCCAGATATTAGGTGCTCTAGCAGAGAAGAGAGAGCAGAAGGTGGAATTGGTCCTCTACCTGGAGGTTGTGGAGATCGATCTGACAGTCAGGCAAAATTTCTACGCCAAAAAATATTTCCAGTCAACCTTGACCACCATCATCAAGTCGACAAATCTGGACCACATGATAGCGCAAATGGAAGGAAAGGTAAGGGTGAGCATACAAATCACCAGAGTTAGGGAGTGGGTGGACCATTGAGAATCAGGAGGGCAATCATCAATGTTCAGAACAAAGGTCAGGAATGCTTTTGATGAGCTATCCTCTAGGTGCTCACGAGGAGGTGGACCAAAAGCATACCAACCGGGTGACCCAGTACGAAGTGGGTGGACGAAATCAATCTCGATGGGAACGATACTTTCCAGAAGCTAAATGAGAGCACCAAGGTGAATTTCAATCGGCAACGGATGGAGAGGTCTACCCTCTGAGGATCTTTGAAAGAGAAGACGCCGGAGTTCAGCACGTTGATTGCATGTTATTGGTTGATGTTAAGACACTACACTACTGGTGGTTTAAGAACCTCTTGCCGCTTTTGACAGTGCATGTAACCGATCACGACGGGGAAGCTTAATTATGCGCTGCCGGTGAATTAACTATTACAACCGTCAAGATATCCTGGACCAGTATATTGAGTATTGCTACCAGAAGAAGGCATTGAAAGTCGAGATGCCGGTTGGGAGTAACTACACAAGTTTAAGAATCGCGTCCAATCTACAAAGGTACTCTTTTGTGATCTACGTAGACTTTAAGTGTTTCATGACCCAGGTCTAGCCTGTTTTAGAGAATATTTGCGTAGACGGAATCGTGAAGCTACCGGAGCACATGAGGCTTACTGCCACCCACAAGCTAGAAGGTGGCGAGCACTCCAAGCCCCATACCAAAGTCCGCAAGAAGCACATACCATCGGTATTCTGCTACCAAACCAAATGCTTCGAATACTAGTAGAAGGTATACACCAAAATCTACACCATACGGAAGGAAGGGGAGGACCTGGGTCATTTCTTCAGGCTTACTGACGAAGGATATCCACTACGTATATCAACAGTATGACTTCAACAAACCCATAATAATGACAGAAGAATACACAAAGACTATCGCGGAGGCCACTCAGTGCTTTATCTTCGACTAGGGGTTAGAAGATGACCACTGACGATTCACGGGCAGATTCAGGGTGTTACAGTACAATTCAACAATACGTTCCATTTCCTGTTTGATAGATAAATGGAAAGACAGATGTCCACATTGCAGTATTTATAGAAAAACACTAAATAAAGTATCAAAAAACAAGATAGATCCCCGCGGAATATATAAATTGGCTTGTTTGTAGAAAGGTAACAGTGATGTGACTGAAGCCGAACAAAATGAGAAGATACGACACCTTAGATTGCATTGTACTACATTAGAAACCAAAGTAGATGCATGTACATTGAAAAGGAAATTAGAACATAAAGATAGTTTGAAAACAGACGGAGAGGAAGTATTGAAACCAACATTAGTTTTTGTCTCGCCTGCGACGAAAGTCCCGGAAAGCGAGACATATGCGTACAAAGTATGACGGCGACGGCAGCGTAAACTCAAGCTATAGAAGCCGTTGATGTAGGAACTTTATATTTTGCCCGTAGGTAACTTAAGAAGAACCCTATCTGCCAGACCCAAAATCATGTGACCTTGACCTATATTTCGCGGTCCAGTGACAAGGTTAAGTGTTTTGCTTAAGTCTGTTTCTCAATAACTACAAGCTAGAATTTGGTATATAGCTTGGTCTTGGTTATTAAATGTCAGTCTGCCATATGGCTTTTGATCTTGACCTCAATTTCACGGTTCAGTGGCCAGGTTAAAGTTTTTTTTTTTGCTTAAGTCTGTTTCTCAATAACTACAAGCTATACGTCAATGATATTTGGTATATAGCTTGGTCTTGGTTAGTACATGTCAGTTTGTCGTATGGCTGTTGACCTTGACCTCAATTTTACGGTCAAGTGAGCAGTTTAATATTTTTTGCTTAAGTTTCTCAATAACTGCCAGTGATAGTATGCAATCCATATGACTTAATCCTAATATAAAAATAGATGAGAAAAATAAAATAAAACATACTTTTTGTGAAAATGAAGTGTTTTTCATAAATGATTTAATGTCAGAAAATAAAACAATTTATTGATTTGAGGAATTCAAAGATGAATATAATTTGAAAGTGACATTTATGGAATTTTATGGATTGATAAGTGCAATTCCAACTAGCTGGAGGAGACTTGTACATGGGAAAGAAAAGTTGAATAATATAGAAAATAAAATTATAGATAAATTGAAATGTCATTCTAAACCATGTAAATATTTTTTATAATTTATTTTTGGAACAAGTGACAGAGACACCTCTGGGGGCACAACACAAATGAGATGGAATAAAAAAGATAACAGGAAACACCTACAATGGCCGAAAAACATAGACACATGTCAGAAAGTAAATAGGAATTGCACAAGAAAAAACCCAGAATAAAAATACAAAAGACAAACATAAACAACGATAGGAACTCGGGACAGCCGGACTTGGTACCGGCACTAGCAAAAGCCAGCGGTAGGGTTAAACCGGTTTATGGATAATATGAATTAAAAACAGAAATTGAAGACTGGGGACAAATATATACCACATCTCTTTTATATCAAGGGACTCTGTTCTTCAAAGTGCTTATTTCAAACTCTTTCATAGAATTTTGGCATGTAAATGTTAAAAAATGGATAACAGGAAACACCTACAATGAGTGAAAATTATAATTACATGCAACAATTTGCAAGGGAACTACACAAGAAAAACACGTATAAGACAAAAGACAAACGTAGACAACGATAGGAACTTATATTTGCATAAATGCAAACTTAAGGAAACAGAGCTTTGTACCTTCTGTTCAGAAACTAAGGAAAAACTAATACATATTTTTTGGGAATGTTCATTTGTGCAAAATTTTTGGATTGGTATACGATATTCATTGAATTGCTGTGGAATTACGATTCCTCTTAACCCAAAAGAAATTATTTTTGGTGTGACAAATGAATCATAGATATATGATACTATTAATCATACTTTACTTATTCTGAAATATTTTATTTATAAATGTAGATGTGATGGAAGAAAAACCTTCTCTAAAGGGGGGAATTGAATATTTAAAATATTAACATAGAAAAAAATTATGCACTGTATTTATCCCCTGCACAGAATAATAAAATCAATAGAAAGTGGTCACTTCTGGAGGCAGTAGTTGTATAAAATTATACTGTTGATTTAAAAAAAACTTAAGTCAAGTCGTTTCTCAATAAGTACAAGCTATAGGTCAATGATATTTGGCATATAGCTTTGACTTGTTTAGTACATGTCAGTCTACCATATGGTTTTTGACCTTGACCTCAATTTCACGGTCCAGTGAGCAGGTTAAGTTTTTTTGCTTAAGGATGGTCACTCCTCAGGTTTTTGAAACTGTCTCTGTCTTTCGGAATCCTCATATTTTATCCATTATTATGCATTAGAAAATTTTGCACACTGACCCCCACTTTTCTTTTCAAAATATGATAGTATACATTTTTAATAGACTCCTGACAAAATTTTATGAAATTCTTGATATGCCTTCATTGCAATTCAAAGTTTGATTACCTTAATGCAAAGTGAATGAAAAGTCTAGAGAAGTCCGGTTTCCCGCCAAAATTTCAGGCGTTTAAATCTCAAAAACGGCCACACTGACCTATCAATATTTTTTGCTTAAAATAATGTATGATCCATTTTCTGATAAATAAAAATAATAATTTTAAATCCTTGATATAATAAACTCGAGGAGTGGTAATCCTTAAGTCTGTTTCTCAGGAAATGCAAGTGATATGTCAATGATATTTCGTATATAGCTTGGTCTTGGTTAGTACATGTCAGTCTGCCATATGGCTTTTGACCTTGACCTCAATTTCACGGACCATTGCCCAGGTTAAGTTTTTCCCTTAAGTCTGTTTCTCAATAACTACAAGCTATAGGTCAATGATATTTTGTAAAAGCTTGGTCTTGGTTAGTACATGTCATCCTGCCTTGTGGCTTTTGATCTTGACCTCAATTTTATGGTCTAGTGAGCATAGTTAAGTTTTTCTGATTAGAAATTACTTTCAGCGGTACAGTAATAATATTTGGCTTGTAGGTTGCTCTTGAGTAGTACATTGCTGTTTTAGCGACCAAGCAGGGACGGGCAGGACTTCTATTAGGGTCCACTCTTGTAATTAATTTTTATGTTCATGATCATTCCTATATATATAAGTGCCAAAAAATTTTAATAAAATAAAAATTTGGACGTAAAATTTATTATGAGAAATGGATCTGCAGTATTAAAGCTAGACTCCACAGACTGCAGAAAAATAAGGACTTCGGTAGGTTAACTACTCATTTGTTTGGTATTTCAGCCAGATTTTTTTATTCCTCTGGTTATATCCATTACTTTTTTTGCCCATGAACCCACTATTTTATTTTCAAAATTTCATTTGTTTAATA
This sequence comes from Modiolus philippinarum, assembly GCA_002080025.1. Taxonomy (NCBI): domain Eukaryota; kingdom Metazoa; phylum Mollusca; class Bivalvia; order Mytilida; family Modiolidae; genus Modiolus; species Modiolus philippinarum. The sequence goes on from MJUU01062117.1 coordinate 24,593, forward strand.
TTGTTATAAAATTTCATTTAATCTTGTTTATTCTATCACATTTATTCACGGTGAAACCATTTGCTAATGTAAAATGCATGAAAAATCAAGAGGAGTTTAGTTTCTCACCATATCGCACTTATAATCTCAAAAATGAGATCATTAACCTACATGCGTCAGATTTTTGACTTAAATAAGTTCACCTTCTTTTTGCAAATTTCTAACAAAAATTTAAATTTATCTGTATTCCTATTTATTTTCAAAGTATATGGCATCAAAAGTAGTTTGAATGACAAACCAGAGGCTCCAAGGAGCCTGTATCGCTCCCCTGGTTTTCAGTTGCCACAATCAAGCTAACATTGTAAGTTATACAGTTTAACTTCAATCTCCCAACTTTGGAAGCTAGAACACCACCGATATCTTGAAATGTATTTAAAGTCTGATCTGATCATGTTTTACTATATTTCTTTGTTGGGCTTTTTCGACAAAAAACGTTCTTGCTAAATATCACTTTCAACACCAGTCTTGAAGTCGAGTTTTTAAGTTACGACATCAATATCTATTTGGAAACAATGTTGAATTCCTCCTCTTTTTGGCAGCCATTTGAAAATGGCAGTCAGCAAACAATTTTCAACACCAGTTTTGAAGTCGCAATATCTAAATTTTATTGAAAACCAAATTATATTAAAATCGGTCAATGTTGAATTTTCCCGCCTTTTTGGTGGCCATTTTGAAATATGTGGTCAACGAACAATTTCTTACATCGGTTTTGAAGTTGCGACATCAATATCTATTTGGAAACCAAATTACATTGAAATCGGACAATGTTGAAGTTTTTCCCGCCTTATTTGGCGGCCATTTTGAAAATGGTAGTCAACGAACGATTTTCAACACCGGTTTTGAAGTCGCAACATCAATATCTATTTGAAAAACAAATTTGTTTGAAATCGGACAATGTTGAAATTTCCCGCCTTTTTGGCGTCCATTTTGAAAATGGCAGTAAACGAACAATTTCAAAGATCGGTTTGAAGTTGCGACATCAATATCTATTTGGAAACCAAATTTCATTGAAATGGGACAATGTTGAATTTTCCGGCCTTTTTTGGCGGCCATTTTGAAAATGGCAGCCAACGAACGATTTTCAACACCGCTTTTGAAGTTGCGACATCAATATCTATTTGGAAACGAAATGTTATTGAAATCGGGCAATGTTGAATTTTCCCGCCTTTTTGGCGGCCATTTTGAAAATGTATTCCAACGAACAATTTCCAACACCAATTTTGAAGTTGCCAAAGCATGGCAAGCATGTTATCACTTTACACTAACCTTCATCTTCTATAGTTTTGGACATAAAAGACGAAAAATATGAAAATTTTTTAAATTCTGTGAACAAAGGGACAATAACTCCTACAAGGGTTTTTGGATTTTCTTTAAAATTTTAGGTTGGGTAGATCTTGATAAGTTTTGCAATTTACATTTGACCTCTAGCTATCTGTTAAACTTTTTGAAATAAAAAATAAAAAATGCAAACATTTTGAAAATTTTAAGAAAAAGGGGCTATAACTCCGAAATGTGTTTTCAGATTTTCTTCAAAATTGCACGGTAGATCTCATCATGCTGATCATTTTTTACCCTTGTCAGATTTTTTATATCTGTATTCAAGTTATTGGCCAAAAACTGTAATTTACCCCTATGTTCTATTTTTAGCAACGGCGGCCATGTTGTTTAATCAGCCGACTAATCTAACACGAAGTGGATATCCTGGTGGTGATTCCGCCCATGTTTGGTTACGCATAGCCCAGCAGTTTCAGAGAAGATTTTTGAATTTGTTGACGGACTACGGACGGACGACGGACCGAATTGATGGCAAAAGCTCACATGGCCTTTTAGGTAAAGTGAGCTAAAAAGACAAGATACATGTATGACCCTGCATGAAAGCCTCATGGATAATTTCTTAAAGTTTGCAGTTTAAGTTTTAAAGGCTGGGTCAAAACATTGCAATTTGATATGATCTTAAGCTGGCCAAAGATTAAAAGATTTTTAAATATAGCTAACCAGGCATGAGTCATCACTGGTATCCATCATATACCCTTCCAGTACTGCTAAATATTTCTGTAAAGATCTCATCTGAAACCGCTGGACCAGTTGGAACCAAATTTGGCGACAAAAAGCCTTGGTGATCGTTTATAAAATTATGTCCTGCAAGTTTGCATCCATCGAAGATGCTCATCAGTGGAAAACACTCACACATTGGACCCTACCGGATAAATATTTAAAAAAATCTCTGAAACTACTTAGCTGTATAGGAACCGTCTAAGTCATAATGGTCTTGAGAACCGTCTTAGTCATAATGGTCATGAGAACCGTCTTAGTCATAATGGTCATGAGAACCGTCTTAAATATAATGGTCTTTAGAACTGTCTTAGTCATAATGGTCATGAGAACTGTCTTAGTCATAATGGTCATGAGAACCGTCTAAGTCATAATGGTCATGAGACAGTCCCTTTCAAAACAAATATCTGACAGTTCAAAGTTCTTACATTACACCCTAGAATATACATTAAAATTACTTTGCAAGTTAGAACCAAACTTTAAGTACAACATTAAACTACTGTGAAAGTACTTTTATTCTTGGGGTTTAATTTCATCATTTTAAAAAAAAATCATTGCTTCATGGGTTTCTGATTTTGTGGTTTGGTGTCGTTTCCATTAAATGCAAGTGAAAATTGGTATTTTGTTGGGTTTTATTTCATGGTTTCAGTTAACCAAGAAATCCACAAAAATCTAAACCCCATAAACAATAGTACTTTCTAAGTATGTTCAATAATTGTGATCAATTCGGATATATGCAAACCCACCGGAAATGATTTTTAAAGGGGTCCATCCTGGGTCAGCCAAGTGGTTTCATTTTGACCTTTATACTTAACTTGCTTTTAAAAAACAGTCATTAAGTGTTAGGATATGTAAAAGAAAGGATATGGGGTAAATGTCAAAATGACACCATCCCATATCCAGGGGAAATTCACATACTGTCATCTGACAACTCTTGTTCTTGTTCAACTTTGAGTTTCTACAATGACAACCTGAGCTTTATTGAAAATTGCCATTTACTACAGGAAACTACAGAGATGAGCTCAAGAAATACAGGGTTTTCTGTTAAGAAATCAAAAGCATCTGTTTCACAAATTGTTTCTAGCTCACCTGGGTACTCTAGGGTGAGCTTTTGTCAGAACTTTACGCTCATCATCTATTGCCCGTCTGACCTGTGTGAATATTTCATTAAAAAAAGATTTCTTTTTTAACAACTGGGCCCATTGGAATCACACTTGGCTACAATAGTCTTTAGATTGCCCCAATAAAAAGGCTAATTAGAATCGAACTTTGCAACAAAAGTCCTTAATTGGTCCCCTGTAAAAAAGGTGTTTTATGTTTGCATGATATCCAAGATGTCTGCCAGCCAGGAACCTATGGTTCTTGCAAACAAACACCGAGTTTCCTGAGGAAATCGGGTTCATTTTTACCATTTAAACAGCTGATATTAATAAAAGAAGTCTTGATCGAGTGACAATAGGAAAAACTGCACGATGGATTGGATTTTACATCAGCTGTTTGAATGTTTGCATAATGTCTGTAATGTTGTGATAAATTTGGGTGAGTTGAAGTGGGTCTTATGCCACAATCCCGCGAAAATAACTTAAAATTCAAATCCCACATTATTCAGAAAATAGATTTTGAAACCTTGAGGAATTTCAATGCTCATTCCGAAAATACGTTGAGGTGGTATCCCGAATTGTTATTGAATAAAATGTATGGCACGCGATAGTAACAAAATTGCGGTTTACCTAGGATTTCGAACGGAAACTAGGGGTTTTCGTGCGAAATACTAGGTATACAGCACATTAACTAGGGGTTTCCGGTCGGTATACATAATATCTCGCCGAAAACCGTAGTTTCCGATTGAAATTGAACGGAAACTAGGAGTTTCCGACGAAAACCCATAGTTTCCAATCGGTATCGGAAATTCGAGTTCAAACCGAAAACGCTATTCATAGTTTTAGCCAATGAGAAGCGAGAAACGGAAATCGCTATTTGATATTTAACGTTCATCCAATCAGAAACGGAAAACGGTATTCAGGGTTTAATTAAACCAATCAAAATCGTTTATTATGTTTATCGCTTATAATTCTCTATTTTTTATTCAAATTTTTGTATCTTTTATTTGTTTTATATATTTTGATATTATAAATTAATTATCAGATAGAGTTGTGCCTGTGACACTTTTAGGTACGAATGGATATCAGATTCGCGGGGTCATGGGAGGATTCGATCTCGACTGTCTGTATTCACCTTCACCAGTTAAAAGTTATGAATATCGCCGTTTTAGATTTTGTTTAAAAAGATTTTCGATTTAACTAATCTCTATAGAGCAAAGATTTTTATTTTCATTTAACTTGATGTGTACTCTGTTTCGAAATTAAAAAAATCATGAAATTTGGCACGAAAAATAAATAATTTGATAAGCAGTTGAAAAAACAAAAACTCAGTCTTATAAATGATAAAAAAATTATAAAATGATGATTATTACATTTTTGAAGAGTGAAGTTGTACGGCAGACAAAAAATTTTACTTTTCATACTTTTTTAATGCTAAAATTCATAAAGTTTGTGCTTTGAAATTATGAAACTCCATCGAAAGGATATTATAATGTAAAATTTTCAAAACACTAAATAGGTTTTGTCATTTTTGAAGACTAAGTTTAAACTGCTAATTAGAAATCTTACTTTTCAAACCTTTTCTATGTTGAATTTGAAGATTTTTTTTCATTTCGCAACATATCAAACTCCTTCGTAAGGAAATAATGATGTAAATTTTCAAAACACAACTTTTTTGTCATTTTTCAAGAGTCAGTTTACACCGCAGACTAAAAATTTTACTTTTCATACCTTTTTAATGCTAAAATTCATCAAGTTTTAGCTTCGCGAATTATAAAACTCCTTCGAAAGGACATTATGATGTTAAATTTTCAAAACACTGAATTTTTTTTGTCAGTTTTAAAGACTGAGTTTAAACCACTGATTAAAAATCTAACTTTTCTATCTATTCTATGCTAAATTTGATGATTTTGTTTTATTTCGAAACATATCAAACTCTCGAGAGAATATCATGAAGTAAAATTTTCAAAACACTTTACTGTTTTTGTCATTTTTATAGAGTAAGTTTAAACCGAAAACTTAAAATTATACTTTTCATACCTGTTAAATGCTAAAATCCATGAAAGTTGTAACTTTGCGAATTAAAAAACTCCTTGGAAAGAATACTATGAGGTAAAAGTTTTAAAACACTGAATTGTTTTGATCATTAATAAGACTGAGTTTTTGTTTTTTCAACTGCTTATCAAATTATTAATTTTTTATACCAAATTTTATGATTTTTTTTAATTTCAAAACAGAGTACACATCAAGTTTTATGAAAATAAAAATCTTTGCTCTAGAGATTAGTTAAATGGAAACTTCTTTTTAAACAAAGTCTAAAACGGCAATATTCACAACTTTTAACTAGTGAAGGTGAATACAGACAGTCGAGATCGAACGAATCCTCCCATGACCCGCGAATCTGATATCAATTCGCACCTAAAAGTGTCACAGGCACAACTCTATTTGATAATTAATTTATAATATCAAAATATATAAAACAAATAAAAGATACGAAAATTTGAATAAAAAATAGAGAATTATGAGCGATAAACATAATAAACGATTTTGATTGGTTTAATAAAACCCTAAATACCGTTTTCTGTTTCTGATTGGACGAACGTTAAATATCAAATAGCGATTTCCGTTTCTCGCTTCTCATTGGCTAAAACTATGAATTACGTTTTCGGTTTGAACTCGAATTTCCGATACCGATCGGAAACTATGGGTTTTCGTCGGAAACCCCTAGTTTCCGATCAATTTCAATCGGAAACTTCGGTTTTCGGCGAAATACTATATATACCGATCGGAAACCCCTAGTTACCGTGCTGTATACCTAGTATTTCGCACGAAAACCCCTAGTTTCCGTTCGAAATACTAGGTTTACCGCATTTTTGTTACTATCGCGTGCCATAAAAATGGTATAACCGGATATCCCAATGTCCGAGATAAGGTCCGGTTGCGCCCCTATACCATTAGGTCTCGTACAGACAAGCAGATGTTACATGACACTACAGTTCGTTATAGACACATTTTGATAAACAGAATGTTGTTAATAAATGGTATTAATATTGGACACATTAAAACCAAAAATTCAGATTGTGTCCTGTTCAGTTTTTATAATTTTATACAAGTAGAATAGTTTTGAGTAAAATATGTAACCTTTTATTATGACTATCCATCATTGTACTTTTCTAGGAAAAGGTGTTAATGAACAACGTCGACATCAGAATAAACACAAAAAGTAGGTGTTTGATTGGACATCATATAATTACTCTATGGTCTTACATATTTTCCTACAAAGAGAATTGTCCCAGTTTCATTGTCACGAATAAGGAACATGAAAGGACGGTCGGCCACAAATTCGAACGGTAACATCATAGACGCCCAAGTCATGGTAAGTGTAGTGACTCCAGCCGCTTCACTTCCTTCTTCATTTACTTCTATAAAGGCTTTATGGCGGGCGTCACTGACATAAACGCCCTGGGAGGTCACCATGTTTGTGAAGTCTGCAGTATAGGGATCAAATATTTCCGTCATTCCGAGGTTCATCAACATTGGTTTTAAGTCATATTCTGATTCGATTTTAAATCTGGGAATTCTTATAATAGTATCCTGTAATTGTAGTCCTGAGAGAAGACTTCCTAGTTTTGAATAGTTAAGTTTATTCTCCAGTGCAGAAAGGTCGCCTACGGCATTTGGCAACAGAAAAACCAAAGACAATGCATCTCCGACGTAAGGAAGTTGTAAAATTTTACATCCTAGATCGGGTTTCTCGCCTGACTTTGCTTCAAAATTTCCATACATCATGTCAACTTGATGTTGGTTATTTTGACTATCCACAAAATTACGTTTTGTAGTATTCCTGGGATCAAACTTAGTTTTCCACGTCCCTTTGAAGTAGACGGCATTGGCCAACACGCCAATGGTAGAAGCGTCCAGAACTCCTTTTGGAATCATGTCTCTTATTTTATTATTTGTATTTGTTTCAATCCAGTTATTAATAGTTAGTCTTGATTTTTCAGTATGTGGTGGTCCAAAGGTCAACTTCTGAGTTTCCCCATTGTAATACTCAACAGCATTGGCTTTGTACGATTCCAACAAAGTGAATGAATTGCTAATAAACATTTTATTCGCCATAAGTAAATTTATTTCGTTTGATCGCCTCGTTAATAGTTCATCGTTCAGAGTTTTGTATTTTGAATGAATATCCCTTGGTACAGTATTTTTAAACATTGAAGAAATCGTTTGATTTTTAGTCGAGCCAGCCGTTCCGAGAGTCAATAACATCAGTGCAGAACATATACTATAAGGCGACAAAATCTCATTTCCAGTGATTGGTGAATCTCCATATAAGGCGAATGAAAACTGTCCGATATCTTGCTGAAAAGCAAGGTTTGACGTGACTGGCAGTGCTGCCGCCATTTCAAAGTATTTCTCCGAATGTCTTAGTTTTTCTGTTTTTACCGACTATATATATATATATATATATATATATATATATATATATACCTGTATCTTAATTTAAAAACATATTTTGTAATCCGGCTCAAACACGTACAAGATTTGTTGACATGTAAATTGTCTTGTTGCTATAATCGGGACATTACCTGCAACATTTATCATTCCTACTTTTCATTCGCCACAAAAACACCATATTTTTACAAAACTTATGGAGACATGTTTTTTACATAGAGGTGACTATATATCTCGAGTGACAATATCCGGGACATGTATCCTACATATTATTTGTTAGTGAAATATACTGAAAAAAAAAACAATATTTAAGAAAACAATGTTTATAACAAAAAGGTGTAAAATCACAATATACACGAGAATTTGCTACAGTGTGGGAATCTAGAATATTGTACCTCACGGTAGTCCTCGCCATTAGTGCAACATATTAATCAAATGCTTATTTGATAAACAAACTAATTCACGACCGCATGTGTACTGGTTTGGAATACCAAATTGTATAACTATATGATTTTTTATCCGTCTCCTTTTGGAACATTTCGGTCTTTCAGAGAGTAAAGTAAATTTAGGAGCATTGTATTGGTGGATATCTATGCAATAGCTTGTTTTCCTAGAAATGTCCGCAGATATCCCCAAATCAAAATGAACAATCTTCATACATAAAATTAAAACGCCAAGTAATCCATACCCTAACATATTAACACGAAGAGAAAAAAAATCCTTACAATCCTTATCCCTACAATACAAATAGCAAATAATCCATATCCCTTAAACCATTTACAAGGCTTATTTGTCTGAAACTTAATATCGATATTTTACCCCAAAATGCTCTTTTTCTTTTGCTCCACAATAGTAAAAAATGTCACCTATCATCATTGACAGCTACAGTCTTGCGTTCAGTTCAATATAGGATGGGACACCCCGGACCAGAACGTACATTAACGTTATTGGGGGACGGTTTCTATTGGCACGGGTGACTGCAGACGTTGTAATAGATGTCTTCATGGGAAAACACCAGTACGTGATACAGCTCCATTAGTCAGCATATGAAATTGACAACCGTTAGAATTGGTCTGTATGGACTACGTCACACTGGAAACATCTAAAGGAGGCTACAGCTATATTCTTGTGATAACAGACAATTTTACATGATTTGCAGTTGCGTTTCCAACTAGAAACCAACTTGCAAAAACAACGGCTGATGCTGATAAAACCAATTTGTATTACAGTATGGATTTTCTCATCGAATACATCCTGACCAAAGGGTCAACTTTTTAAGCCAAATAATGAAGGAACTTTGCTTAATCACTAGCATGGAAAAGAGAAGAACAACACCCTACCATCCCATGGTAACGGCAAGTGTGAACGCTTTAAAAGGACCTTGTTAAGCAAGTAGGACACTTTGTAACCAACGTAGAAAACAGACTGTAATAGTTACGTAGGAACTATGGTCCACTCATACAACTCTATGAAACATGAAAGCACAGGACATATACCTTTCCTTCTTATTTTCAGACGAAAGCCAATGATTCCAATAGATTTAGCGTTCGGCATAGACCTCATCAGCAAAAGAACAACACTTACCAACTATGTCGAAAAGTTAAGAAATCTAAGTCGTCATTTACACCTAAAACCTATGGATGTACATTTATAACTGATACCTATGAATATACATTCACACCTGACACCTATGGATACATTTACAACTGATACCTATGGATATACATTGACAACTGACACCTGTGGATATACATTAACACTTGACACCTATGGATATACATTTACAACTGATACCTATGGATATACATTTACAACTGATTCCTATGGATATACATTTACAAAGGATACCTATGGATATTCATTGACAACTGATACCTAACTTATTTGCAAAAAGATTTACCATTATTAGTGAGAGTGACAATCAATTAATTCTATACTCAGAATAGTTACCATTAATTGAATGATGCATGCAATCTGGATGTTCCTACAGACTGCTTTGCTTAGGATCAAGATTGCTATGACATCTTTCATCATACTTCATAGTTGTCATTCTATATCAATTGTTGGTCACAGTGTGATTATTTGATATTTGTTAGATTTAAATTCAACCATACCTTCCCTGGGATACCTTCAGAATAACTTGCCTAGAGTGTATGATTTACATGAAGTTGATAAACTTAATTTTTCTACCTAAATAAGGTTTCCATCAAAGTTCTACTGTGACATTTTCTAATTCTGAACCGTTTCAAAACAGATAATATTGTTTGTCAAAATATAATCAAGTTTTACAATGCCCAGTAGTTCTCTAACTACTCCTTAAAAATCATTTATTGATCTACATTTAATTGATAAATAATCAGTAAACTCGTATATGGATCACATGTGGATTTAAACAACTAGCTCCTGAATTTTTTTATTGGTTTTTAAATTTTGTAAGTTAGAAGCCAACTGGCTCCTTGACTGAAATGTTACTTTGAGGCCTGTATTACATACTTATTATTGCAAAATTAACAAACAACCAAAAAAGATAACTGATGTGATTACCGATAAACTATCTGTACATCAAATGTTCAAATGTATTTCCATATAGCCTAAACCTATCAGAACAAAAAGTTTATCAATTCTTTCCACTGTGGGGTGGTTATTTACTGACTGGAAAATTAACTCAATAATATTGTGAGTTATTTCAAATTCCCTCAATTTGCAAGCAGCTGACATGTGTCTAACTTTCATATATAACTGTTACTTGAATGTGTGAGTAAAATATCTATGAAAGCTCAGCAGACAGTTTAAACACATCAAAAGAAAATTTACTTCATGTATTTAAAAGGTTAATATTAATGCCTAAGGGCACTAATTAGACACTCATTAGGTCTTGTAAATCACTGACATAAAAGTAAATATGACAAACAACTGATTAGAAGCCATATTAATCTAGGCATTTATAATAAAATACAATAAACACATTTTTAACTGTTTATACAATAATATTTATAAATTATTTATATTACAAGCATAAGTTATCAAGAGTTGCTCTTTTAAAACATCTAAAGAATGAAAAAAATGCATTAATTAGGAAACAACAATTTGCAAAATGTATACAATTGAAAACATGGGAGAAAAAGTGCTTATTATTGTATAAAAAAAACAAGGAATAGTAATATTTCATGTAAAGAATTATCTGAGCTTTCTTGAATACTCATAAGAAGAAAGAAGGTAGCAATCTTTCATTCACTCTCTTTTACCATATACATGTATATGTAATTGAATGTAATTGGAAAAGTAACTGAAATTACACACATTTTTTGGTAAGTAATTAATTAAATTACAATTCATTTTTTGTCAATTACACATTACTTCCAATTACATCAAAATTTGTAATTAATTACAGTCAATTACAATTATACATTACAATTACCCCATCCCTGACTGGTGGTACTTCCATATTTCTCCAAATTTCTGTGGCTTTGCGTACTTTTCGACTTAATATAGATAGCAGTAGCTCAACTAAACATATTTCGAAATCAGGTTGAAGATATTTATTGGCATGTATGTTGTCTTGTTTTTACAATCTTGATATAATTATGAATATCTATCACTCCTACTTTATCACAGTCTAGATATATCCTGAAATATATGGATATTTATCATTCCTAATTTTCATTTATAATAGTCATGAGAACACCACTTGCATATTATGTAATACTCGAATAATAGCTGCATATCCCAAGTAACAATATAATTGTCATAAGAGCACTACCTACATTATGTAGAACTTGGATAATGACTACATATCTTTGGTAACTATATTCGGACCCCTCTTAAAAATTCGTTTATATGAAAAATGTACAGAAACATACATTATATATTGGAACCATAGAAAAAAAAGGAAACGGGTAATGTGTCAAAGACACAACGACCAAAAGGGGAGTTATAACAACTCAAAGCCATCATAAGATCTTCAATGAACGGTGGGGAAAGCCCACACCCAACGGCCGGTCGAAGTCGGCCCTAAATAAAGAGTAATCAAGTTCAGCGAAATAAACATCATGTTTGTATTATCAAAAAGGTATAAACGGAAGCGGGACAGAGAAAGGGGAGGTTTGGATACCCATTAACGGGTTTTACCTTACCGCTGGCTTTTGCCAGTGCCGGTACAAAGTCTGGCTTTCCTGAAAGGGGAGGTTTGGATACCCATTAACCGGTTTTACCTTACCACTGGCTTTTGCTAGTGCCGGTACAAAGTCTGGTTTTCCTGAAAGGGGAGGTTTTGATACCCATTAACCGGTTTTACCTTACCACTGACATTTGCTAGTGCCGGTACAACGTCTGTCTTTCCTGAAAGGGAAGGTTTGGATACCCATTAACCGGTTTTACCTTACCACTGGCTTTTTCTAGTGCCGGTACAAAGTCTGGCTTTCCTGAAAGGGGAGGTTTGGATACCCATTAACCGGTTTTACCTTACCACTGGCTTTTGCTAGTGCCGGTACAAAGTCTGGTTTTCCTGAAAGGGGAGGTTTGGATACCCATTAACCGGTTTTACCTTACCACTGACATTTGCTAGTGCCGGTACAACGTCTGGCTTTCCTGAAAGGGAAGGTTTGGATACCCATTAACCGGGTTTTACCTTACCACTGGCTTTTGCTAGTGCCATTACAAAGTCTGGCTTTCCTGAAAGGGGAGGTTTGGATACCCATTAACCGGTTTTACCTAACCACTGGCTTTTGCTAGTGCCGGTACAAAGTCTGGCTTTCCTGAAAGGGGAGGTTTGGATACCCATTAACCGGTTTTACCTTACCACTGGTTTTGCTAGTGCCGGTACAAAGTCTGGCTTTCCTGAAACAGGAGGTTTGGAAACCCATTAACCGGTTTTACCTTACCACTGGCTTTTGCCAGTGCCGGTACAAAGTCTGGCTTTCCTGAAAGGGGAGGTTTGGATACCCATTAACCGGTTTTACCTTACCAATGGCATTTGCTAGTGCCGGTACAAAGTCTGGCTTTGCTGAAAAGCAAGGTTTGGATACCCATTAACCGGTTTTACCTTACCACTGGCTTTTGCTAGTGCCGGTACAAAGTCTGGCTTTCCTGAAAGGGGAGGTTTGGATACCCATTAACCGGTTTTACCTTACCACTGGCTTTTGCTAGTGCCGGTAAAAAGTCTGGCTTTCCTGAAAGGGGAGGTTTGGATACCCATTAACCGGTTTTACTTTACCACTGACTTTTGCTAGTGCCGGTACAAAGTCTGGCTTTCCTGAAAGGGGAGGTTTGGATACCCACTAACCGGTTTTACGTTACCACTGGCTTTTGCTAGTGCCGGTACAAAGTCTGGCTTTCCTGAAAGGGGAGGTTAGGATACCCATTAACCGGTTTTACGTTACCACTGACTTTTGCTAGTGCCGGTACAAAGTCTGGCTTTCCTGAAAGGGGGGGGTGGATACCAATTAACCGGTTTTACGTTACCACTGACTTTTGCTAGTGCCGGTACAAAGTCCGGTTTTCCGTGGTTCCTTTCATTGTTCACGTTTGACGTTTGCCTTTTATTTGTGTTTTCATGTTCAGTTTCCTTGTGAATTGTGGCATGTGATTGTAATTTCCAGCCATTGCAGCTGTTATCTCTTTATTTAATGAAATTTACAGATCGTAATCCCCTGAAGCTCGAAAAATTGTATATTCTTTTTTTATCAAATCCCCGCATAGGCTAAGGAAATGTGAAAGTAGACTTAATATTTAAATTTGGATGAAAACAAAATTACCGAACAGACTTGTCAAGAGCCAAAGTCCAATAGGCAAAAGACAAGGCATGTGAAATTTCACCAGAAAATTGTAGACCGAAATAGTTCTGACTTGGTACAGGTATTTGAAAGAAATTGAGGGTTAAACCTATTCTATGGTTCGCCAAACCTACCCTTCCATTGCGGTAGTGTCCGGTAGCAACTCAACAACAATTGCTATTGATAGGTCATATAAAAACCGGGTTGAATTCTGGGTCATAGAAAACAAACACCGTCTCAGGTTTTGTGGATTTATTGTGGTTGGAATACAACTGATAACAATATACATAAAGATAGATGACCCTGATAGTAGTCAAAATACAATACATAAGTATTGGTACAAGAAAGATAACTCTTGCATATTTCATACAAAAATATTGTGTACTGTACTGACTATGTAAATAAAGATATAATAACAATAATTTAGCTTTGTCTCATGTTTCTATCAAGTTTATACCAAGTAACAATTGTTTCAATCAGTCGATTGAAATATTACACTCAATATCAAAATGGCTGCTAAAAATATCTGTTGAGCAAAACTATTTAGCCTAAAAAATAAAAGTGACAACTCATGAACATAAAAATAACATAAGCAATAAGCAAAATTAAGCAACATAGCAGTTAAAAAATATAAGTCTATAAGCAAAGCTAAGCAAACGCTAAAACATGCAAAAATACAATACCAACCTCACATGAGGTGCAAAGGTCCTCAATGGTAATAATACAAGTAGATAGGTTAATACATCATCATGATCATCACATAATATATACCATCATAAAATGTAGTACACTGAAAGAACAATTAAGGACTTATAAATACAATGTCTAATGACAATATCATATGTCGTCTTAATCCATTCAAATCACATATTAAAATATAGCCATCGATTTAACATTTAAAAAATAACGCATTTAACTTAATCGATTAAAACTAAATTTACCCTTATTTTATGTCATAGATTTATCAGAAGACACATATTGTCACTCTGTAACATTTTACTCCATTATTATATTCTCTGATTATATTTTCATATCTATTCTGGTTTATTATTTATATCAATAGTTTAATAATATTATGTTTAATGATTTTATAAGATTTTATAAACTTTTATACTGATCTGGCTTACTCATCTGTTCCACTCATTCATTCTATCATTTACTCATCTCAAACATACTAAATATTAAGAATTTCACTATTAAATTGTTATTAGAATAAAGAAATATAGAAAACTGACCATGGAAATAAATCAAGATCCAGAATTCATGAATATTGAAATTATGCCATCATAATAGAATACATAGAAATGGACATCCTATCCAGACTAATTCAAATCATAGAGTGTCCAAGACAAAGAATTCCCTCCAAAACTAACCATATGATGAGAATATCCAATCAGAAATACAGAGTTCAAAGTAAAAAATATGGAGTCAATGCTTAAATACCATATAAGAAAATATGAAAATAATTAGCATATAAGGATATATAAACATACAGGTAAACAAATTAATAAAACTGTCCAGGTAATCAATATATACAACATGTACTATGTATAACTGAAATAAACAAATCAAATATTAATCAAAATGTATCAGTTCCATGGTATCATTCTATAAAACAAATAATTTTACTAATTAATTAATATCTATAAATCAAAGTACTGAAAGCACTGTAAAGTGACCATACCACAGTACTTAATAAAAAGAAATGAACACCTTTGAAAGAATATGCCTAAAAGTAGACTTTTCTCCTGGCCTAAAGACATACAGGGTAAATAATAACAAAGTTACTGTTCATTTTGTTTCTTACCAAGTCATTTAAATTTCCTGCACCTCTCTCAAGGAAATTGTGGGTGGTTACAAATTATAAAAAAAAATATTGATAAACTCGCTTCAGAAATAACTAAATACCGAAGTCACTGTGAATTTACTTTCTGCATATGCGCATTTCGACAACTTATGTCTCATCAGTGCAGATAAAATCTAAACGTTTGGAAGACCATAAACTCAAAGATGTTTAAAAACTGATAGAGAACAAATAACCAAAGTGATCTAAATTTCAAGCCAAAATCAGCTAAGGACAGAGCTGTGCATGAGGGAGATACTCCTTAGTTTTCAATGAATTGATGAACTATATTTGTGTTCATAAAGAATTAATTACAAAAAGATTGTGCCTATTGTATGTTGAAAAAAATAGCAATTTGCCCTATATAATTATATTTTTTGGTCAGAATCAATTTACTTTATTGTTTTTGATTTTGTTTTGCACAACTTATGAGGTTTTAAATTAATATATTATGAAAACACGTATTCAATAACAAATACTGAAGTTACTGTTAATCTAGTTGCTCCACATGCACATTTCGACAACTTTTGTCTCTTCAGTGCAGATCAAATCAAAATATTTTGAAAGGGACGTTTTCAGAGTCTGTATGATTTAAAAAATGTAATAATGTACCAAATCATAAGACAACCATTACGAGTATATACATATACATGTATAAACAGACCAACAAAAAGCTAGAGTTCTTCTCTAATATCACTCACAACAAAAGTTGTTCCTGGATTTGCGATAATCTGATTAAGGCACTGAATAATTGCTAGACAACATTTTTGTTCGTTTTGGCAACATTGTCTATAAACAGGTCATTGAAATTTCCACGGGTACAAATTGTGCACATCTCATTGCAGATCTTTTTCTGTTCTATTGCGAACGTGACTATATGAAAAAAAAATACAAAAAGGAACCATACCAAACAGCGACAACCTTATTTCCATTTTCAATGATAACAGCAGGTACCTGTGTATTGACGATATCTTTTCTATTGACAATCTCCAGTTTTTAGATTAAGTGGAGCTCATCTACCCACAGGAAAGCAGACAAGGATTCTAAATACTGCCCTTTTCTGGATCTAGCTATCACCATTGACTCTGGTAAAATTAAAACTAAAATATATGATAAAAAGGATAATTTTGATTTCACTATTACTAATTTCCCTTTTCACGATGGCGACGTTCCTCTAGCTCCATTCTACGGCGTGTATATATCTCATCTGGTACAATTCGCATGCGTCTGTTCTACTCTTGACAACTTTAATGAACGTAACGTTAGGAGGGTAGGAAATAGATAGATGACAACAAAGCAGGGGTTCAAACACATTATCATCGATTTTACAATTATACTGGCCTCTCACTGGTACTACCGATGTCTACTGAAATAAATGATGATTCTTTACCAAACCCTTCGGGGAGTTTTGAGTTTGATTTTTTATTTTGTGTAACCAGCAGACTAGGCTCCTTGAGCGAGCCCGCTGCTTAGCGACGAGCCGTCCTTGGCCCATCTTTCAAAATAACATTCTCTTTTTTTTAGTTTTATTTATTTTTGAAAAGGAAGTTTGTAACAATTCTAGACAAAACCCGCAAACACTTTATATATCTGCAAACATTCCATTATTTGTATAATTTGTTTGATTTTTTTAATGCAATCTACTACATTCAATCAATTAAAAAAGAATTTATTCATCGGGAGTAATTATAATTCCCATAAGCAATTGTCCACTTAACAATGCCAACGATAAATAACCAATTTAGCGATCGTTCTTTCATTTATATTACAATTGTATTTTCTGCTCTGCTCTTTTCTGTCTATATAAAAACGGAGAACGCAGATACTCTTATTTAGTAGTAGGGAAAGACAAAACATATTAGTAAAGAACCACATTGAGTCAAATAAGAAGTACACGGAGGATGTTGAAATTTTTAATAAACAATATTTGTGTCGAGTTTTGAGGCCGTTTTTTTTCAACAGACAATCGGGATTCCCGATGGAATTAACTGCGCGCCACTTTCAGCTGGTCTCTTTCTTTTTCTCGTATGAGGCCAAGTTTTTACAAGGGCTAACACAAAAAAAAATAAAAAAATAAAAAATAATAAACAAAAAATAAACAAAAAACAAAAAACAAAAACAAAAATATTTAGCCCGGTCCTTTAATTTCAGCTTCCGCTACATAGACGATGAACTTTCTCTTAATAATCCAAAATTCAAGAAATATTTACCCGAGATCTATCCCAATGAGCTTGAAATTAAACAGACTAATGATACACCTACTTCAGCTTCGTACTTAGATCTTTAATATACATTGACGAAGATGGACGTTTGAAATCTAAGCTATATGACAAACGTGATGATTATAACTTCCCAATTGTGAACTTTCCCTTTTTGAGCAGCAATATACCTACCTCTCAAGCCTTAGGAGTGTACATTTCACAATTGATTCGTTACAGTCGAGTATGTAGTTTATGTAGTGATTTTTTAAATAAAGCAAAAACACTGTACCAAAACCTGCTTAGTCAGGAATTGTTCAGCCTTTATTACTCTCATCCCTTCAGAAATTCTATGGTCGTCACCATGACATCATTGACAGATATGGCGTGTCTATGTCCCAAATGAGACGGACATTTACAGTTAGATTTCACGTCATCACGAATTTGACTCAACCCTGGATTGACTCAGTGATAGTGTGATGGGTGCCGCTAGCGGAGTAGGACATGCTTACCCTTCCTGAGCGCCCGATGTCACTCCCGGTTTTCATGGTAGTTCACACTATGAGTGCCTTAGTTCTCAATGTCGTCTTTTTATTTCTGTGCATAGTGGCTGTCTCACGTCCTTGTTTTGTTTTTGTTTTTCTTCTGTTGCCGTTCTTGTCATGTCTTTGGACTCCGATTTTTGTGGTCATCGCTTCCCATGTTCCTTCGGTATTCTACTGACGTTGTTTTATAAAATATTACAGAACAGATATGTTACAAACCTATACTCTCGGGTAATTGAATTTGCTAGAACAGTTGACACAGTTGTCCACTTTGCAACAGTCAATATTTTCAAGGGAAGTCAACATGAAATACTGGAAATCATGATAATCAAAACTGACGTTGTGTTTTGAACATTAATTATTGAACTGTGGTACTAGTATAAGAAGAAATTACCAGTTAAATTTATATATGAAAAAAATATAAGTCTACTTTGGCTGCAGTTGCGGTCGTGACGTCATCAAAACATTGCATTCTGGGAAAATCAAAAATTTTTCGGTTTGGCTACTATGTGTCTGATCCCAATCTCAATATAATATTTTATTCCGATCCCGAACTTAATACAAAAATAAAAATATGCTTACAATATTTTTTCTTCTTTTCTTGTCTTTTTGTTTTCAATCGTTGAAATTTGCGTTATTTCTAAGTCTATCAGTACTGAGAAATGATAACATTAACATTTCCACAGAACAATAAACCTAAATAACACACTTCTTTCCGCTTTTCTCCTTTACATCTTCATTTACTTCTTTTTTAAATTGGCCTTTTCTAAAATATCTTTGTAAATAAATGCATCACTACAAGTGGTTGAAGAATTGAATGAGACAATATTAATCATTCAATTACTGAAACCCTGAAAAAAACTACATTTTTTTCATCATCTTCATTAAAGCGAAATGGGTTTGGTCTTTCTGTGTTTATTTTGTCTTAAGACAAACTTTTATTTATTATCACAATTGTAATAAATAAAAGGCCACATTACCCAAACCTTTTAAAACATTTTTATGTTATTCTAATTTTTTTTTTTATTGTCGCAAATTTTATTTTATATTATTGTAAATTTTATCTTATTATTATTTTTTACAGAAAAAAAGAGCACAACTATACCACCTTTAGTGTGCAGTATATTGTGATCATGGTGTCCGTTCGTTCGTCTGTCCGTCCGTCTGTCCGTTCGTTTGTTCGACCGTCCGCTATAGGGTACTTACTTTGTGACTACAACTCCTCCCAGACCATCTCATGAAATTCATTGAAACTTTCACAGAATGTTTAGTACACATTGCTATCGTGCATCATTTATTTAAAAATTTGATTTGATTTTTTTTCAGTGGAAAAGGGGGGTTATATTAGTGAACTTTGCTCACAGTTTTCTCCAGTTTTATACACCATATATATTTAAAATGTCTACAATTTTAAGTAAACAGATATTAATATCTTATATTCTTCATTTACAGTTTCAAATACCCAAAACAACATGAGAAACTTTTTGCTAATGGCATTGTGGAAGAAACTACGTATAATATTAAAATTAACAGCAAAAACGTACTTCAACATAAAGACAGCGATGACAGCGATTGTAAGAACACTTCGCCAGATAGGTTTATGTTTGTTGACGATCCGCATCCATGGATCATTAGGTTGAAAAGCATGGATGTAGCGTTGCTCGACAATTAGCAATGAATTCCACTCAAACCGGTGCTAGGGGCCGTCCTGAACTTGCTATGAGGTATGAGTAAAACGCATTGTTGAAGGCCTCATGGTGACTTCAAGATGAAGAACAACAATAAAAGCGTTGTTGTTCCATTGCTTATTATTACCATGTATTTGTAGAGACTTGTCTCATTTGCATTTATTCCATATCCCTTCATTGTTAATTCAACGAAAAATTTATTAACGTACAAAAGGATATGAAGAATTTGTTTGAAAAAATGATTAGTAATGTACAAAAACGTTATCAACCTGATGACTTCGTTCAAATAACAATAGAAAGTCCTGAATTAAATACCAAAATACATGTAGTTCCAGTACAGTTATGAAATTTTGATATTGATGAAGTTTTTAACCAAATAGAATATGTTCTAAATTCAAATGAAGATGTACCTGTTGATGACACTTTGGAAATAAATATAGGAATTTTATCAAATATAATGCAAATACAAGGCGAAAAATATAATAAGGATATATTGTAAATGAAAGAATTCAACACAGCAAATCTATTGTACAAATACGTATTAATGACAGCAAATGTGGATATAAAGCTATACTGGTCGGATTTATTAAATTGATGAAAAGAAAAACTTTAGACTACAGTTACGTTCAAACCAATACATGTCATTTTCTCGGGAAGTAAATTGGTGTATTTAAAATGGAAACAATTCAATATGCAATTTATAGATTCTTTTAATTATTTACCGATGAAATTATCATCTCTACCTAAAGCATTTGGATTGACTGAATTAAAGAAAGGATTTTTTCCACACACACTTAACACCTTAGATAATAGTGACTATAAAGGAAACATTCCCGATGTAAAATATTTCCAACCGGAATGATGGAAGCACAGAGAATAGAATTTTTTGAATGGTGTGATAAGCAACCTATATTTTATGATATTCGAAAGGAGTTGATGGAAAACTGTAGAAGTGGTGTTATAATATTAAAACAAGCCTGTCTTAACTTTAGATCGTTGATGATGGAATACACCAAAAAATGGTCGTTTTGATTACATATCTGAGGCAAGTGTTACTATGGCTGTATTTAAAACCATTTTTTTGGGGGGGGGAATATAGCTAAAGTTCAACTGTTAGATGACAATTGGGTTGTTGCTACAAAAATGCAAAATAAACTCAAACATATAGAAACAAATGAAGAAATTACCAATTATAAAAATATCACTTTTTTAAATCAACAAATGGACTTATACCCACTACAGGTTACTGTACTACCAACAACTATAGTCAATCAAGTATTGAATATTTAGAATGGATAAGACAAACAACGGACAAAGATATAAAACACGCATTAAATGGTTCAGGAGAAGTTAAAGTAGGAGCATACTATGTAGATGGACTCTATAAAGAAATCAAAGAAATTTTTTAATATAATGTGTTTTTCATGGATGTTTACAAATGATTTAAACCATATTTAAAAGGAAAAAGTTTACATGAATTATTTGTTCGAACCCAAAATAGGAAAACGTATTTGGAAAAAGCAGGATATATCGTCATTGAAAAATGGGAACATGACTTTTTACCAAATAAAAAATCCAAACCACAATTAATACAATTTCTTTCAACTTTGGCATTCAACACTAAATTAGATCCTAGACATTCTTTTTTTTGGGGGGAAGGACAAATGCAATACAGTTATATAGAAAATTTGATTCTGAAACAAATGAGCAAATCAGTTATGTGGATTTTACAAGTTTATATCCATACGTTAACATGGAATAAATTTACAGTTCCCTCATGAAATTGAAGAACGTAGGAGGAAACTGTATCCCGTAATGAAGGAAGCAAAAAGAAAAACAGGGGAAGAAAGTAACTTTAAATAGAGACAAACTTATTGTCGATGGTAAATTTTTTTTTCAAAATTTTGCGGGCCAGAATATTTATTTTTATTTTCAATAACATAATCGTATCGTACCAATAAATCTAAGGTCAGATGATTTACATTCTTGGATGTGCAGGCCAGATTATTTATTTCCAACTTTTTCAGAGACAGAATGATTTATTTACAAAATCTGCCAGCCCCCCCCCCCCTCAGAATCAAATGGTCGTCCCCTAAATAAACAGAGATGTGTCAACTATGTCTCGACGGAAAAGAGGACTACCAACACTTTCTCTTACATTGGAAACAACTTGAAACAGTAAGAGCATCTTCAAATCCAGACTTTAAAAGATGCTGTTGGACTGTTCAACGCAGAACCTTATTCCAGTATTTGTGTGTATAATATTTACAGTACAAAACTGTTAGCCTATAGATCTACATCATCATTTACTGTTCCAGACTCAAGCCACTACATATCAAAGCCCCCTTTTACTTTTTCGTCCCCTAATTTGGACAGCGTTACATAGCTGCCATATTTTGGCATGGTTTTAGGTTGACTATCTACCTGTGCTAAAATTTAATGCGACAAAATTTGTTATGACTCTGAAACCATATTTTCCCGCTTTTTTACTTACTTTCAGTGTTTCAGTATCATTTAGTTTCGAATTCAGAAATCGAACAAACTTCACTGTTAGAATTTCGGTGATGTTATTTGAGCTAAAATTATTCGCTTATTTTTTTTTAGTTAAAAATGTATTTTTTAAATAATTTACCGTTACTTATATTCGAAAATAAGATTAGCACATCACCGCCATACTACCAGAGAGAACACACATTTTTTTCTCAAAACAAACTTGATTGTGCAATCTAAACCTTAATTAAACAGACTTATTTACACTTGTCAAAATGCCCCCGAAAAAAGACTCTGGTCCAAGTAAAAAAACGGAGCAGAAGAAGAAGGAAAAAGTTATAGAGGTGAAGTTGCGTTGTCCATATGATTTGTCCTCGTCTCAAACGGTTTGACGTTCCGACGTATTTCAGTTCCGTCCACTGTCCTAGAACACAAAGTGTTGATTCCTACCACATGAACATCTATAATAGACAACTTTTACATCAGATTAATTTTCCCC
The DNA here is from genome assembly GCA_002080025.1 of Modiolus philippinarum. Taxonomy (NCBI): domain Eukaryota; kingdom Metazoa; phylum Mollusca; class Bivalvia; order Mytilida; family Modiolidae; genus Modiolus; species Modiolus philippinarum. Next base: position 47,273 of record MJUU01062117.1, read on the forward strand.
GTAAAATTTTAACGTTACCACAGACCAGTTCCCAATTTCTTTTTATGAAAAAAT